>SZWC01027353.1:0-21239 GCA_023375785.1 Penium margaritaceum | reverse complement strand
GACCTCCTGTAGTTTTTCTACAGTACATAGGAGTTTATCAGTGGATTGGTCATGGGCCCGATTTGCACGTTTTTGTATTGTGTGTCCAGCGGATGCATGCATGTAACCAGTCGTAGCGTCCGGCTTTTGATTCTACACGTCTTGATTCAGACGGCATAGCGTTATGATATGTCTGCGCAGAGTTACGGTCAAAACAGTGGTTTTGGACCGGTTTTATGGCAGATCGTGTACTACCGCGTGCGACACCCGTCGTGCGCCGCGGCAGGTACTGATGCCATGGACCTGTCATTTGTCATTTCTCTTTGCAAATGCTATTGAAGCATTCTGACACTTTCCTTTGTGATTCCTGGCCAGATCCTTGCCGTTGTGCGTACGACAAGTGACTGTCGTCACCGTCTGACGAGGCACTAACGCCTAGTCGGCGGCTGTCGCTACAAAGCTTCCACGCATCTTCTCATGGTATCAGAGCAGTGAGACGGTTCTCACCGAGTTGCACAGCAGAGACGCAACAGAGCAACAGCAGTGAGAGTCACAGCTGCAGCTGATCCACAGGGACCTATCGACCACGATAGTGGATCGCCGTCGACGTCGCTCACCATCACAGCGTGAGATTGCATCAGCAGCAACTGCTAGCGACAGTAGGAGACAGCTGCAGTGACAAGATGCAAGGAAGCTTCCTAGGAACACTCTCGTTGACCAGGCGTCAGTGCCTGATCAGACGGTGACGACAGTCACAAGTCGTGCACGCAACAGCAAGAGTTTGGCTAGGGGACACAAGGCAAAGTGTCTGAATGCTTCAATAGCATTTGCAGAGAGAGTTGAAAAATGACAGGTCCATGGCATAAATACTTGGCGCGGCGCACAGCAGGTGTCGCACGCGGCGGTCCAAGAGCTGTCCTAAAACCGGCCCAAAACCACTGTTTTGGCTTTAACTCTGCGCACACATGTCAAAATGCTACGCCGTTTGAACCTAGACGTGCAAGATCACAAGACGTACGCTACGACTAGTCACATACATGCATCCATCATCAGACGGTGGACACACAATGCAAGAACATGCAGATCGGGCTCATGGCCAGTCCACCGAAAGGACTCCAGCAAGCTGCAGAAAAAACAGCAAGGAGTCCTGGCAGTGTCTGGGGCTCTGGAACGGTAGTAGGCTAGCTCCAAGCTGGTAGTGCGCTGCCAGTCGTCGCATCGGTGTCACCAAGGCCCGCCTCAAGGATCCGCACGAGTATGGACACGGCCGAGTGATCACAGTAGACTGTTTAAGAACGTCACAAATCACAACAGCTCAACTAACTAGCCGATGAGAAAATAGACGTAGACCTATTTTCTGGCAGGCAGGGCTTTCTCGGCGAGTCCTGCCAGACGGACGATAGCCCAAAACCCGGGCATCGTCCGTTTTGCCTGAAAACTGGACCATACCATGATACCGACGCTGCAAAGGCAATCGTGTGCGATCAGAAACAGCTACAAAAAAAGCAACGAAGAGTTATGGCCGCCCGAACCCAGGCAGTGCCACTCAACATGAGACATGGACCCTGGACAGAGCATGACGCTGCAGACGCAATAGTACAGTCATATTCGGCGCTGGACGCACGCAAATAGCATCTGCGGTGGCAGTGACCGCCGGTGGCCCGACTGCCGAGGAGGCTTGCCGATGGAGCTGAGCACGTTGCCGTAGGGAGGAGGCTCTAGCGAGCCGCGTGTAGGCCTTAGCGTGCGTCGGCTCCACCGGACGACACTCAAGCAGCGTCGAGTCTCGCCGTCAGCCATATGCATGCCGATGTACACAAGCCGGGAGGACTCAACAGAGCATAATGAAAGATGCGGAAAAAAAAATACTCCCCCATGACTCACAAGCGTAGTGCACATCGGTGGGCAGTGACACATTCAACACACAGACTCCCCGAGGGCACATAAGACGTAGACCAAAACAAAGAGTGCAACTCACGGACGCATGCCGACTAAATTCACAGCCTTCTTGAAGGAGTCGCGCTTGAGTGCCTTGGTTAAGAAGTCAGCCAGCTGCCGAGCTGTCTCAACCCACACAATGCTAACATTGCCGTCATGCAACAACAAACACACATAGTGATACTCAACATTGATGTGCTTTGTGCGTGTGATGCACGCCGTCATTGTCAGCGATGGCCATGGCACTCTCATTGTCATAATGTAACGTGATGTATGCGACGGACTGACTCAACTCGGACAACAGACGACGCAGCCATACACTCTCACATGCGCCTGAACCAAGGGCTATGTACTCAGCCTCAGCAGTGCTGCGTGCAATGCATAAGGGTGCACGCCATGCCAGATTCGCGAATCCTGCATTGGAACCAGACTCCCGAGTCGGTTTTGCAAGCCGGAACCGGAACCGCGAGTCCGGATTTGAGAACCGCGGTTCCTAGGAACCGCGAGTCCAAGATTCCAGATTCGCAAATTCTGAGACAGAGACTCGCGAGTCTAGGAAAGTTATCACAGTGTAAAACACACGAAGTGCATGATTATCAGCATCCAAAGCAGAAAATGAACATTTTTAAATGAAATTATACTTCTTCTAATGTACTCCAGACAGTTCATGCCAAATTCAACATGTTTTGAAGTAAACATTGCCACAAAATCACACTCTTGTATGGGTCAACATGCAATGTCACGTTTTGCGGTTCCAAGACGGTTCCACAGCCCAGATTTGGACTCGTGGTTCCGAGACCAGAACCGGATTCGCGGTTCTGGCTTGCGAATCCTGTCATTTGGTGTGCACCCTTAGCAATGCACCCTTGCTTGCCAGTGCGCCAGGATACAGCCGTGCCGCCAACCAGTAGACTGCAGTCGCCAGCAGCTGCAAACATTGGCACATGCAGCTCAGCAGCACCGAGCAGCAACAGTAGTAGGTCGGCCGCAGCGGCGGCAGCAGCGCGCGATGGCAGCAATAGCGCGCGGCGGCAGTGGAATAGTAGTAGCACGTAGCGGTAGCAGCACAACAACAGCGCAATAGAAAGGAAAGCAGTAGCGGCCACAGCAGCATAGCAGCAGCACAGTAGTAGTGGCAGCAGCAGTGACGGCAGTAGCAATGCAGCAGCGGCAGCGGCAGTAGCGCGCGGCGATGGCAGTAGCGTGCAGCAGCCGCAGCGCGTAGCAACAACAGCAGCACGCAACTGTTGCCACGGCCGCGCATGCAGCCGCCAGGCGGCTGCCCCGCACGCAGTAGCACGGCTGCTGTTGTAGCTGACGCAGCATCAACAGCTGAGCAGAAGGTACGCAACGGCTTCCGCTCAACTTTTCGCATGGCTGTTGCAGAGCGGCCGCCTCCTTGTGCAGAAACCACTAAGGTTGACCAGAAAAAAAAGGAAGGCGAGCTGACGTCAGCATTTTTTCTTTGCTCACATCATCAGGTCTTGCCGACGTCAGTAACTTCCTGCTGACGTCAGCACCTGCCTCAGTGAAAGTTTTGGTCGGACGGTCAAAAGTTGCTAGCGTTTCAAATCCTCTAGATACCCTCACGTTTTTGCAGTTAGACCACGTTGACGTCTCGGCCTATAATGAGCGGCGCCATGGCTCCGTCCGGCAAGAAGGGAAAAAGGTAACTAGATCCCTCTTCTTCCTCCTCAGGGGTCATGAGCCCACGTTCGCAGGCTATTGAAGACTTGCAGAGCCAGCGTGACAAGATACGTTGCTTACAGCGGGAGCAGACTGACGTCATCCGTACACTCATCAAGCTTCTTCAAGGATATTCCATAATTCCACGACAGACTTCTGAGAGAGCGGCCAGGGTCGCACCCTTTACACAACAGTCAGCTCCAGCACCGGAGGCAGCAGCTGGAGCCGATCCGCCACCTTTTGATCCTTGGGACAAGGATCCAGACATACCAGGCATGGAGGTCGACTCTCCCGAGCGTGAGATTCGTGTGCTTGAGGAGCGTCTACGCCAGCTTCACACAAGCTCTCGGCCCCCATACATATCCCTCTTTCCAGAGTTTCGATCATCGCCTGACCTGCACCACATCGACTTCCCTCTTCCCCGCGTCTTTCCTACCTCTCGTCTTTCCCAGCGTATGGTTGCTCTCCCTACGGAGTGGCAACGCAAGGACTTCGAGGGACCGACCCCACGGTATGTTAGTGAGGACGGCTTTGACTGTTGGAAGATCCTCTTTCAGGTATGGGCCACTTCAGAGGGCGTGTGGCCCTACTACCATAGACCGTATTAGACTGTGGACTGAGCTCAGGTGCTGACAGCGGCCAGGGCGATACGCGGACTTCTCTACGCCATGCCGCGTGAGACTGTCGTCGACTTCCACTCGTTTCTTGGCAAAGCGGGCACAGGCACCGACGCTGGTCCACGCGGGGGCTGGGACCTAGCATTGTCCCTGCTTGCTGCAGAGAGGTACGCTACCCACGCCGTGCACATCCGTGCCTTTCACTCCCTTTTTCAGGGGCCTACCAAGCCTACAGCCGACTATTGGCGACACACTCTTCTTTGAGTCCCTCACCAACCGTGATCTGACTTCGATTACGTCGCTGTCCGTCACACACGTTCCTACATGTGAGGTTTCTCGACGGATGGGGGAGTTTGCGCCTGCGAGCACTGCTCGCCAGGCTAATGTTTCCGTTTGAGCTCCCTCCACTTCCCCGGCTCTTGATGACCCATCAATCATCGCTGTCGGTCCAGAGATTTCTCCAGCACCGCCGGCTTCAACCCCTGTCCCCTCGCACCCCACAGGTACCCATGATTATGTACTTGTGCGTACTCCTGTGACCGTACCTGTGTCCGTCGACAATCCTACCTCTGTGCGTGGACCTGCCTCACCTGCTCCTACTATCACACCAAGTCCCGTGTCGCGCACACCCGCATCTCCTTGCACGACATCACCAGCTCCCTTGCCTCAGCCCTCCCCAACTGCGATTGTGCCCGTTCGTGAGCCTAAGGTGCGCCCCTCGAGCCCGGGTTACTCCCGTGAGCCTGGCGGTCGTCTTCGACCACTGGACTCCGGAGCTAAGCGAGTGCCTAGTCCCGCACCCAGGCGCTTTGCTCGCAGCATCGCGAGTGGTGGTCCCAGCACAGAAAAACTACAGGAGGTTTTGGCACAGAAAAACTATAGGAGGTCCCGGGTAGCGTCCGGAGCTCTGGAACGGCCGTCAATCAGCTCCAGGCTGGTAGCCTGACACCACATGACGCACCGGTGCCAGGGATCTGCACGAGTATGGACATGGCCGAGTGGTCACAATAAACTGTACAGATCGGCCGGAACGTTACAAATCACAACACTCCCCCATAACCCGATGGTATGCATGTCCATACGCGTGTAGTACTGAGACGAGTACAAGAACCGGTACAAAGACAAATGTGACACGGACACAATCACACCCCACACTGAACTACTCTCAGGCAAGGGGCAAAGTCTAACAGAACAAATGGTTACCAGTAATTATCCGCACCGTAGTGCCTTCGTCAGGAAGTCAGCACACTACATGTTAGTGCCAACCCAAATGACGGAGATCACGTGTCGCTTAACGAGATTATGCACAAAGTGATGCTCAACCGCAATATGCTTCGTGCGAGCATGAAAGACACCAGAGTTCTCCGCAAGGGCAAGAGCACTCTGGTTGTCGCAACGAAGGACAATGGCGGGTACTGACTGGCCAAGCTCAAGAAACAGGCGTTGCAGCCATACCGCCTCAGCAGCCCTAGCACCCAGAGCAATGTACTCTGCCTCTGATGAGCTACATGCAATGCAGCCCTGCTTCCTACTGCGCCAAGACACAATGGTCCCACCGAGAAGGAAGATGTCACCTGTGCAACTACGTCCATCTGGGCTCCACGCCCAGTCGTTGTCGGTGTAGCCGTCAAGGACCACCAAACAGTGCCGGTGAAAGCAGAGTCCGAGGTACGGTGTGGAGACCACATACCGCACCACTCACACAACCGCGTGAAGGGCTCTAGCGCGTGGAGCCTGTAAAAACTAGGCAAGGAGGTTGACGGCAAATGCAATGTCAGGATGTGTGGTAGTGGCCAAGTACATCAGAGATCCGATGAGACGGAGGTACAGGGTCACATCCACTGTCTCCCCCAGGTGTGTGGGATCGTCCACCTTCAGGGCATCCTGCCCATCAGGAATGAGAGGTGTGGAAGTCGTGGGCAATGCGCCAAGAAGGTCGCTGTAGCGCTCCCTCACAACACGTGCATTTTGGGCCTGATGCAGTAGCAGAGTACGACGTCTGCGGTCTCGCACGATCTCCATGCCAAGAAACACCACCGTAGGACCAAGGTCCTTCATCCTGTAGGTAGTCTGGAGGACAACCTTGGCCTCCTTCACGGCCTCCAGTGAAGGAGACGCGATCAGAAGGTCATCGCCATAGACCAGGATGGCGGTGAATTGCTCAGGCATCCGTCAGATAAAGAGAGGAATCTATTACGCTCTGTACATATCCCGCACGAGTCATGGTGCCAGTGATCTCCTGGTTCCAACACCGACGAGACTGCTCGAGGCCATACAAGGACATGTGCAAGTGCCAAACCTTCTCACCGTCCTCAAAGCCGGGTGGTTGAGCCACGTAAATCTCCTCATCCAGATAGCCATGGAGGAATGCATTGTTCACATCCATCTGGTTTAGTTCCCTGTCATGTTGAGCCACTACACCGAACAAAGCTTGAGCTGAGGTCATGCGGGCGACAGGGGCAAAGGTGTCAGTGTAATTGATGCTCTCAATGTAAGAGTACCCCTTGACAACCAAACGAGCCTTGTGACGTTCCAGTGAGCCATCTGGCTTCACTTTCTTGCAAAATACCCACTTGACGTGAATAGCCTTCCTCCCAGGTGGAAGGTCGGCTAGCTCGTAAACTCCGTGCTCTCGGATGGAGCGAAGCTCATCCTCGCATGCACCACGCCAAGCGTCAGCATCCTATGACAAGAGAGCTTCCCTCAGTGTGCCCGGATCAGGCGCCACAGAGCGAGAGCTCTGTGTGGCAAGAGCGCACGCCTAGGTGTTAGGTCTGACGACCACAAGATCGGCTTCTTCATGAAAAGCGACGTGAAACTCGCGAGTGACGAGGTCGTGCCCTACGGTACACGCTAGATGTACCTCTGTATGCTCAGTGCAGACACTCAGACCTAGGGCCTTTGTGCTAGGATCACCACTAGCGATGCTGCGAGCGGAGTACCTGGGTGCGGGACCAGACACTCGCTGAGCTCCGGAGTCCAATGGTCGAAGACAACCGCTAGGCTCACGGGAGTAACCCGGGCTCGAGGGATGTACCTCAGGCTCAGGAACGGGCACAATCACAATTGGGGAGGGCTGAGGCAAGGGAGCTGGTGATGCCGTGCGAGGAGATGCGGGTGTGGGCAACACGAGACTTAGTGTGACAGTAGGAGCAGGTGAGGCAGGTCCACGCATAGAGACAGGATTGCCGGTGGACACAGGTCAAAGGAGTACGCACAGGTTCATAATTATGGGTACCTGTGGGGTGCAAGGGGACATAGGTAGAAGCCGGCGGTGCTGGAGAAATCTCTCGACCGACAGCGATGATCGCTGGGTCATCAAGAGTTGGAGAATTGGAGGGAGCTCGAACGGACTCATTAGCCTGGCGAGCAGTGCTCGCAGGCGCAGACTTATCACATCACATAGTGACTGTCTCACAAGTCTTTGTGAATTCCACTCACATGCCGCGAGTGGGGTTTCAATGTAGACCGGTTCAGTCATGTTTTCTATAAGCACCTGACAACTGCCAGTGGTGCAATTGCCAGTGTTGTAACTGCCAGAAGTGCAATTGCAAGTGTTGCAAGTGCCGATGTCGCAACAAGCCTTCAGGATACTGTAGTAGAATCCTGTAACAGGGTCTTCAAAGTGGTGCAAATGTGAATGCTTACCTAGTGGAAAGGGTTATGATTTCGTCAGCGATGTATCTATTCGTGCCAACGGTGATGACAACACTTTCGACTTTTGGGCCAAGTGGTTTTCGCATTCAAGACACATCTGGCGAATACCAACGATGAGGATGGAATGGTCCTGTTAGCTAGAAATGATAGGCATCAGGTTGGGGCAGGAGCGTTATTGATGCAGCGTTCGGGCTTCCACGCTAGTTGCGTGGTCTGCTGCCCCCTTAGTCTGCTGCTCCAGAGTCAAAGTTTGGATGGTCTGGGTTTGTTACTCAGAAACGCGGGCGCCAGTGTTACTCAATGTGCTTTGTACGTTTGTAATGCAGGCCGTCATTGTCAGCGATGGCCATGACACTCTCATTGTCACAATGCAATATAATGGATGTGACGGATTGATGCAACTCGGATAACAAACGACTCAACCACCCACTCTCACAGGCGCTTGAGCTAAGGGCCACGTACTCAGCCTCAGCAGTGCTGTGTGCAATGCATCCCTTCTTGCCACTACGCCAAGACACAGCCGCGCCGCTGATCAAAAGATCCATCTTGTGCGACTCTTACCGTCCAGACTGCCGACCCAGTCACTGTCGGTGTGGCCCACCGCGATAACAGACGGCTCGCGGCGGAACATGAGACCTCGCCAAGGAGTTAAGAGAACATAGCGCAATACTTGTATCGCGACCTCGAAGTGGAGGTGACTCGACTAGTGAGAAAATTGAGCTAGGAGGTTGACGACGAACGCGATGTCTGGGCTCGTCGACGTTGCCACAAACATCAGAGACCCAATGACTCGAGGATACGTAGTCACGTCAGCTGGCTCCTCCACACCGGCTAGGTCAGGAATCTTCAGGTTCATCTGGCCATCAGGTGACATGGGTGAAGATGAGCTCGGCACGAGGGGCAGGTCCTCGGCGAAGCGAGTGGAAAGGGTCTGTACATAGGCAGCCTTGTGGACGTGTAAGATGCCTTGGGAGCGATTATGCTCGAGCTCCATGCCAAAGAAGACTGGGACAGATTCGAGATCCTTCATCTGCTAGGCGGTGTGCAGTAGGTCCTTGACACTGTGAATGGCAGCCATGTCTGGCGATGCAATGAGGAGATCATCGACCAGAACATCGGCAAAGGTCTAGCCTCGCGGGCTGACAAACAGTGCGGGGTCAGCGATGCTGCGCAGGAGGCCGCCGCGGAGGAGCGTGCTGCTGATTTCTTGGTTGCAGCACCAAGGCAATTGCTTCAGACCATAGAGGGCCTTCTGTAACCGCTAGACTCTTCCACTGCCGTCGTCAAAGCTTGAGGGCTGTACCATGTAGAGGCTCTCACCTTCAAGCGAGCCATGGAGGAAAGCGTTGCTCACATCCATCTGATATTGTTCCCACCCATGCTATGCAACCAGGATGAAGAGCACCTGGCAAGTGGAGAATAGGCCCATTGGGACAAAGATTTGGTCGCAATCAACCCCTAAGACCTGAGCAAATCCCTTGGCTGTGAGGGGGGCCTTGTACTTGTCCAAGGGCCCATCCGACTTCCATTTACACCGGAGGACCCACTTGGCACCGATGGCCTTCCGACCTAGAGGGAGGTCGACAATGTCATACATGTGGTGCTACCGGATAGCAGCGAGCTCGTCGGCATAGGCAGCATCCCATTGTGCAACCTCAAGAGAGGCTCGAGCCTCGCCTAGGGTGGCTGGGTCCTCCGGGCGTGCTATGCTGCAGACTGAGAGAGCATGTGCATCTCGAGCTCTTGGTGGAATGCGCGCGAGTACAGCCATGACGGCATGCCGGTGCTCATGATGGTGCATGGCATAGCCCAGTGTGGAGCTTAGGTGAAGGTCTGTAATGATGGCTGAAGTGGTTAGGCCAAGGGCCTTGGTTCCAAGGTCCCCACTAACGACCGTAGGAGTGGAGGAGACACGTGGAGCGACAGGGAGCCGAGGCGCCATAGGGCGCAATGCGGCAATCTGCGTGCTCACTGATAGCCTGGGTCGGAGGCTGCCGCCTGGGCCACACATGTAGCGCGGTAGGGCAGGAGATGACACTGAGTTCGACGGGCTAATGGAGGCGGACGAGTCTGCTGGCACAGATCCACCAGCAGATGCGACTGGGGCTGCCGGCTCGTAGGGGCCAACGGGCACGACTGGGACTGCCGGCCCGGAGGGGCTAGCGGGTGCGACTGGGGCTGCCGGACAAAAGGGGCCAGCGGGCGCGACTGCAGCTGCCGGCCCAAAGGGGCCGATGGGCGCGTTTGGGACTACCGGTTCGGAGGGGCCAACAGGCGTGAATGGGGCTGTTGGCGCGGAGGGACTAGCGGACATGACTGGGGCTGCAAGTGCGGAGGGATTAGCAGACGCGACTGGAGCTGCCGGCCCGGAGGGGCCAGCGGGTGCACCTTGGGCTACTAGCTCGGAGGGGCCAGCGGGCGCGACTAAGGACCAGCGGGCGCGACTGGGGCTGTCGGCCCGAAGGGCCCAAGGGACTCGACTTGGGCTACCGGCTCAAAGGGACTAGGTGATGTGCCACCCGGAAGCGGTAGGATGGAGGACGGACTCACCACTCACCCATGCGAAGGGAGGGACACCGACAAGCCAGAGCGAACTAGATCGCGGGGAAACAACTCCTTAAAGAAGAGGGCATCGCGGAACCTGACAATGTAATGCCGGGATGGATTCCAGAAGTACCAGGCCTTGGCCTAATGAGAAACACCGAGAAAGGTACAAGGACGTTAGCGAGGGGCGAGCTTGTTGCCCTGCTGTGGCGCGGTCAGCCACATAATGGCCACGCAACCCCAGACACGAGCCGGGAGGAGGTCAGCCCGCTGACCGCACTAGCACTAGTATGGCGTGTTCTATTTGGGAAGGCGTCCATGGGGAATCTGGTTCCAGACCCACGTCATCAAGGCCATGGCTTCAAAGTAGAAGCCATTGGAGAGGCTAGAGTCAACCCCCATGGTGCGAACGACGTCGGCCATGGTACGGTTCCACCGCTCGGAGACGCCATTCTGAGCGGGCGTATAGGGCGTTGACGTCTCGTGGTGGATGCCGTGGGAGGCAAGAAAGGTCGTGGTCTTGCCCATGTACTCACCACCACGATCAGAGCAAAACCGCCGAAGAAATCGACCACACTCACATTTCGCAAGGACAAGCGAGTCTCGCATCGCACGGACAACATCGCTCTCTACCGAAGGCAGAAGACCCAGTGGTAGCGAGAGAAGTCGTCAGTGAGGATGAGAACATACTAGCCATGCTCTCCGACGGACTCTGTAGGGAGAGGACCCATGACATCAGAATGGACCAGGTCTAGAGGGGCAGACATACGGGAGGAGGACTGAGGGTATGTGGACCGGTGCATCTTGCCCTGAGCGTAATCAATGCACTTCACGGGGCAAGGCCAAGGGAAAGTGTCCGCGTCAAGGCCCTTGGACGGCTGGGTGGGGAGCATGCTATCCACAGCAGCAGAGTGGACGTGGCAAAGGCAGAAGTGCAAGAGGCAGACGTGCTACGGAGAGAGGGTAATGGTGACAAACACATGGTCTGTGGCAGCCAACGGGGAGGGGACGGAAGTAGAGGAGGACAGACGAGGGACGTGCCACAAGTTGCCATGCGCGATGGTGTGTAGAATGATAAGACCGGACAGACGCAACGACACAGTGCCAACACCACGTGAGTACACAATGTTCATGCTCATGCAGTCAAGGGTAGTAACAGACGGAAGGTTGAGCTCAAGACCTTGGACGAAGAGGACATCGGTCATAAAGACATCACCAATAGGACCACGGAAATAAACAACGCCGACGCTGTGGATAGGTAACTCCTGTTTTGAGCCCGTCCAGACACCGGACACATCGCCAACAGGACCAAGCACACTAAAGGCCTTGCGAGAGGCCGTCATGTGATGGATGGCCCTGGTGTTGATGATCCAGGTCTCGGCTGGGTCCTGGACCAGAGTCGCCAGATCGCTAATAGTCACATGGCAGCAAGCAAGACACGCGGACGCGGTGGAAGGGGGCGCAAACCGAGACTGCCAATGATCAATCCACACGAGGTTGTCATGGAAGGGGGTAGAGGGGACCACAAAAAGAAGAGCAAACAAACGAACAAGCAGGACAAGACCTCAGGTGAGTCTCAGTCATGCAACGTAGGACAGACGAGCAGTAGGTGACAAAACTCGAACTTCCCTAGGGGGAGGGTGAGGCAGGCCGAGCTGGAGTGCAATGAACTGCTCCAACTGACGCTCATGGGTGGAAAACCCAGGAGTGTAGACTGAGTGCGGACTGATAGCACCTGAGCCCGGATTTGTGGACTGCATTGATGAAGGGAACGGAGGCACCGACGGCTGCGAATGATGCTGCTGTGGAGCTGGCGTCGGCAGAACCGGTGTGGCTATCGGTGGAGTGGACCCACTGAACGGGATCGAGGCGTTTTGGCGATAGCTACAGAAACAGAGGCCAGATGGCGCACCGCTGGCGATGCATGGTGACGCTGACACGCACATTGTACATTGGTAGCGGGCATGTATACCACCCATGCCTTGGCTGGCCATTGTTGTGGTAGATTGAGCCACCACTGCTGGACCCAATCGATTGCTGTTGCTGATCCTTGCCCTTTTCGCCCAGACGCTTCTTCTTCCCTGACGTCGAGGAGCTGGTGGAGGTAGATGCTACATGGGAAGCGATGGCCATGGAAGCGACGGCAGGGAGGCGAGGACCTCTGTGCGCTGGAGATCGGACTTTAGACAAGCTTCCTGAATCTTGAGGAAGAGTTTGTGTGCCCAGGGCATGAGGGTGCCTTGGGCCGCCATGGTGGAGAGGACATCTTGGGAGTAGTGGACGAAGACATCCGCATATTCGTCGATGGCACTCCGCTTCATGGTGAGGAGCGCGGACAGAGGGGGTGGAGCAGATTTGCCTATGCGATTGAGGATGTCCTCTGCTTGCTGCCAGTAAGCGGTGTCTCGGTCTCCCCCATGTGTAGGGAGTTGAACTCCCGCAACAGACGGCTGGTCTCAACCTTGGTGGATAGGCGATGGGGACAGGTGAGGATGTGTCATGCGGATGCAGGGTCTGGGGTCCAGCCAACGGTGAAGTTGCCAAGGAAGGGCTCTACGGCTAGGCGGGAAGGTGGAGGAGCGACTAGGATGAGGGTACTTATGGCGCGACCAGCGTCATACAGCTGATCAGCCTGCCTGGAGTCGTACGAAAGGGTGTTGTATGCCCACAAGTCCTCACCCTACGCCCAGATGCGAAAGTTGGGTTCCCAGCTTTGGAACTGCTCGCTAGCCTGAAGCAGCAGGAGCGGCGTCTCAAAGTCCTTTGGCCTACTGCCGGCGCTCAGAGTGGGGCCAAGGACTAAGGTCATTGTCTGCCACTGGCGCTGAGTGTGCTACTACGCCAGGTTATGCGTGGCAGCGGACACAGCGGGGCTGGCGTGCCCTAGAGGAATGAAAAGTGGTGGGGCACTGGTGTGATTATGGGAGGCCAATAGCTGCAGTGCTCCAAGTTGTTGCGTCAGGCAACAAGCTGTTGCTGAATGACGGTCAAGGAGTTGGAGGCACCGCGGAGGAAGCTTGTGGACTACTTTTGTTGGCGTTGATGCTCCTACTACTACTGCTGGTGGTGGTGGTGGTGCTACTGTTGCTGCTGCTATTGCTGCTGCTATTGCTGCTGCTGCAACAACTACGGCTGCTACAAGAAAGGGGTGCAATGGATCCCTCCAACAAAGGAGGACCCCTCCCCACTAGGGGTGTCAGCCATGGTGGGTTTTGTTGCCCCTTTGCTTCTTCTCTTTTTTGTGTCCTACTAATGTTAGTAGTGATGTCAGCCTATAACGGCTGACATCAGTAGGTGCTGCTACATTATCTAGAGTGTTGTTGTCATAGAGTTTTTGCCCCCCTAGCTTTCTTTCTCATGACATCAACAATGACATCAATAGTGATGTCAGCACAAGACTGTTGATGTTAGCAGTAGCCATTGATGGAGCCGCTGCTACATAGCTGGAGCGGCGGCTACTCCTGCTACAGCAGCTACCGCTACCGTTGCTACTGCTGGTGTTGTTACTAGTCTGCTGTTGTAGCTGCTGCTACGGTTGCTACTTCTGTCGCTATTGTGGTTGCTAGTGTAGTTGCGTTTGTTGCAACAGTTGTAGATGATGTTGTTATAGCTACTACTACTGCTTTTGTTATTACTACTGTTGCAATGACTGTTACAACAGTAATTGCTACTGCTATTGTTGCGGCTGCTATTATAGCAGTAACTATTGATGCTGCTACTGTTGTTGTTGAGCTACGTCATGTTGCTGCGGCTGTCGTGGCTGCTATAGCGGCTGCCGCAGCCGCGGCAAGGTTGCTAGTGGGGTGGGTTTTTTCTTTCTTTCTTTTCTTTGTCGCAACGAGCGGATTTGCTACTTGCAACCCGTCACTCTTGGCGAGCAGTGGGCTACGATCGGCTGTAGCTGTTATAGGTTGCTTCCAGCTGTTGATGCTACTGCAGCCTGCAACTCCTGCTGCTCGCTGCTACGGCTGTTGCAGCCGGCTGCTACTGTTGCTCGCTATTGCTTGTGGTGCTCGTTGCCGTTGGTGCTACTGCTACGCGCTGCTGATGTTGGCCGCCATTGCTGCTTGTTGCTGCTTGCTAATACGGGCTGCTATTGCTACGAGTCGTTATGAGGTGATGCTACTGCCAGGTGCTACTACTACGCGTAGATGCTGCTGGCTGCTGCTGCCACTACTCGCTGCTACTACTAGCTGCTGCTGCTGCTGCTGCAAGCTGCTACTGCTGCTGCTGCAAGCTGCTACTGCTGCTCACTACTACCAATTACTACACTTGGGTGATGTTGCCGGGTGCGTTGTTACTCGTAGGTGTCGGACACGACCTGCATCTCACTTCCTCGCATCACGCGTGGGGGGTCATGGCTACTGGAAAAATCCAACAGCATTTTCCTTGGCCTAGCGGCCATGGGAAAAAATCTGTCGCCGTCACCAGGAGGGTCAATGATGCCGGAAAAAATCCGGCTGCATTTCCCCTGCACTGGCACTGTGGGGGTCGGCTGTCGTTATCTGGCACCTTTACGCCAGTCTTCTGCTATTGCTACGCTCTAGCTCTGATACCAAGCTAGAAATGCTGGGCAACAAGTTGGGGTAGCAGCATTGCTGATGCAGCTTGCGGGCTTCCACGCTTGTTGCGTAGTCTGCTGCCCCCACAGACTATTGCTCTAGAGTTGAAGTCCGGATGCTCTGGGTTTGTTACTCAGAAACGCGCGTGCCGGTGTTAGGGCCAAAAAGCAGCTGGAAACTGAAAGTGACTGATTAGGAATGAAGAATGAACAACAATGGGAGACCCCCGCAAGTTCTAGCTCCCCCTAGCTCTGTAGAGCTTGTTTCTCAGCTAACCAGCCAATCAAGAAAAAGACCTAGACCCATTTTTGGCAATCAGGGTTTTCTCGGTGAGCCCTGCCAGACGGCCAACAGCCCAAAACCTGGGTGTTGTCCGATTTGTTTGAAAAGTGGACCATACCATAACACCGATGCAACAAAACAGTCATGCGGTCAGAAACAGCTAGAAAAACAGTAGCGAGGATTTATGACTGCCCGAACCCAGGCATTGCTTACGGTGGTCCACGATGCCAAACAGTGCCACGCAACATGAGACATGGACCCTAGGCAGAGCATGACGCCGTAGGCGAAATGGGACAGTCACATTGAGCGCTACATGCATGCACACAACATCTGCGGTGGCAGTGTCCGCCTGCGGCCCGACCGCCAAGGAGGCATGTCAATGGGGTTGAGCACGTCGCCGGAGGGAGGAGGATCCAGCAAACTGCGAGTAGGCCTCTGCGTGCGTCGGCTCCTCCAGCCGACACTTGAGCAGCATCAAGTCTTGGCGTCAGTCGTCTGCACGCCGATGTACAAAAGCCATGAGGACACAATAGAGCACAATGAGAAATGCAAAAAAACCAATAGTGTTCCATCTTAAGGTACAAGGGAGCGCCCGTGTGGCATTTGCTAAGATGTCACATTCAGCTATTGGGAAGATGAGCATGTTTTGTACAAATGTTTTTCCTTTGCTGTGGATATTGTCTCCCCATTTAGTGGTGCTCTTCTGAACATGGTCTAGAGAGTGTTTGAGTTTGGTTTCCAACTTGCGAAGGAAGGAGTTATTGATGGTTACATACAAATACGGGATGTCCTTTGGCATCGGGAGGTAGAGGTGGTACTTGGTTGTAGTGTGATGCATGGGAAAAGCTTCAAGAAACCAAGAGTCATGTGCCATAGGTCCCTTGAGTGTGTGCTTGGTGCACTTGCAAAATAGGAAGAGGTTTGGGTGTGGAATTTGAGTTGTGATGCAGTCATGCTGGGTTGCCATGTCGGTTGGTTCCTTCGGGTGGGTTTGGAGTCAAAATGGGGTTGGTGAGGAGGGTCATGTACGCATGACAGGTGTTTTTGGGGTTCCCTCTTGGGAGTTGGGTGGTGGGCATAGTGATTTTTGTACGAATCTCCATATTTGTTCTATCTGGGCATGGGGGCGGGGGGGGGGGGGGGGGGTTGGCACTGCCATAATTGCTAGGTTTGGTGTGCTGCGGGTTATGTGTGATGATCTGAGGGGAGGTGTTGATTTAGCGTTTGTTTGGGGGAGCATGGGAAGGTGACGATTGGGCATTGATCTGGTTGATAGTAAGCACGGCTTCCATGCTTGAAGGAGCAGACACGAAATGCCCTGAAAAAGTGCGAGGGACTACAAAGATGGATGCCTTATGGAGTGACATGAGGCGGAAGTCCGGAGTGCGTGCATTGGTCATTATCTCGAATAACACCTCATTGTTGTGCTTAGTAGCGATTGGTCTATGCATAAAAGAACCATGAAAAAAAAGCGTTGCATGTGCGAAAGCGGTAGAGTGACCGTTTATTTACCCATCAAAATTCTTTAATGGAGTGACCGTGCTAGAGAAACACGAGGTGGCAAAGTTGTTTGAGACCTCCATGAGAAGACCAAATGATCGTGCCTGGTCTTCCTTGTCCGTGATTGGGTCGAGGAGTGGGCCCTTATGGCTACAATATTGTGACGACGTTGTATGCCTACGGTATCTAAGAGTTATTTTTGTGGAAGTAAGACGTTCCTAATTGACGTTGTGGGACACCTACATTGATCACGCCCGCAACATAGTGGGACTATGATGTGTTACGTCAGACACTGTGGGAGCACAAAGTCGGTATTGAGATCAATGTGGCATTCTCTAGGATGCCACAATGGAGGGCGTGGATCTCTTGCTGACAGGCATTGCGATGCATGCATTGGCTTTGGTCGCATGCAATACCCATATAATAAAAGGACTGATCACATGCAAACACATGGCTAGTCTAGTTAGGGACCTATGTTTAGGTATGACGAAAAGGACAAATCACCTTCACAATGTGTCCTCGGATGAGGCTTGTAACGTCGGTAATAGCCATTCATGAAAAATCTTTGTTCACTACTGTCCATGACAACTATAACTTCATATTCCTTCGCAGGGTTAGCTTTTCCTAGTGCCGTAGCCCTGTCCAAATGGCTCGCGATGAGAAGATTCACAACTGATTTCCCCTCATCAATTGAGAATGTGGCCTTTTTTCATAATGATTACTTCCTCCAATGGTCCTAATAGACTATTGGGAGCGATAAACTGAAACTCATCCTTACACAATATGATTTCAAAGAATTAGTGCATTATTCTGAATCAAATTCTACGCTACGTAACAAACACCATGAGTCAACCTCCAACATGACTGATGGGAAAAAACATTGTTATCGGCGACTTTAGGAGACTTGACACTCGTTCGCAGTTGCATGAAGCTTCATGGTCCCCGACCAAGGCATTGAACCCGCACCCCATTCATGCTAGTGATTTATACAGCTCGTCAAATCGCTTGGTTGGTCATAAATGATTCACTATGTAAGAGAGACTGTGCAAGGGCCCGCAAATGTTAGCGAAACCGCCATGTCGTGGTTGCATTTGGAGTCATCTATCCAGTGATTCCCCGCCAATTGAAACTCCATGAACACCCATAATGCCTACTTGGCATGCCTATGCAAGTATTTGAGAATTATTCCATGAACCGTATTGTGTTATCATAATGAATTCCAACAATCACAACCTTTCAATTATATGATCCACAAATTCACCTTTCAAATGCCCCATCCATGAATGCCTTACTTTGAAAGATGAATCGTAGACTAAATGAATTTTCTAGCACTTGCGATTGAATACATGTCTACCCAAGTCACATGCACCCGTTGCAAGCGTGCATGGACTATGGAAGTTTAGTGCTTTCTCTTAACACCCGGACGTTAACCCTTGTATGAGCAGACCACAAACCCCACAAATAAGGAGGATTGTAAAACAATTTCCTAGTGATTCAAACCGATGACCTCATTTGGGGAAAACCGATGAAGACTCACAAATCATGGAGAAATTGAGCGGGATACATGGTAATCCTACAATCACCTAAAGTAACAAGGCTTGGTTCATCCCATGATGTTAGGTCTCATGCCATCATTTATGGGCTTGAAAATTTGAAGAGAAAATGGGTTGATGGTCGTTCCAACATAAAGGTTCGCGTCCCTTACCACCCCCACAGTTAGCTCTAACTATTCCATGCGCTGACTACACCAATTGACGTTTACGCCAGTGTCGTCACCGCTACAATTGAGTCGCAGAATTGAAAATGACTGTGATACTAATGGAATTCTGCGGTTGAGTAGCGTGAGGGCGCGTTGCACCTGACCAACAATGCACGTTTTTGTCCATCAGCTCCCATCCATCGAAAGGCTTATTGTGGAGGTCATGAGGTGACATAATCATCGTATAAGATCGACGATTTCTGTTAAAATTTTCCGCTCTCAGATGAGATAACACCCACCTTTAAGGCACAACGGCGAATGCTACGGGAAAGTTGTAAGCTTTTTACCCGTTTGCAAAGGCCAATGTCGAGACCATGATGGTCGACCAATCGCCCTCAATAAATACTCTGGTGGAATTTTTTTCTCGCACATGTTTTTAATCCCCATTTGATGGCATGAGACCCCGACCTAAGGCTTGGGTCGGTGTCTCACCTCATCAATGATGAACGTTGGAGTATGAAACTGGGCTGGTGGACGTTAGTTCTAACATGGTGGTTTGCGTTCCCTACCGTATGACAGCTCACCCCATCGTTTCCATAACGGATATGCTACCAATTGCCCTTTGCTGTAACATCATTACCACTACATCCGGGTCGCGAAACATGAACGATGGATGGGGGATGAGCGCGACTGTTGATGGACGCGTGCGTGACCATGAAGTGCAGGTGGTCGTTAGCGCACATGATGACCCATCACCTGCCGGTCAGCCAAAAACTCGATGGGCAGGTGATACGGAGACGACATCATCGCGCGAGATCGGCAAATTTCATTGAATTTACCTAGCATCTCCCCACATGACACCTACTCTTTTCGCAAGGTAGCAAAACTTGCGTTACCAAATGACTTCTTTTTAGAATTTCAGTCAACAGGCAGCGGGAAACTAGAGAAGTTTTATCCATCAATGAGGGTTGACGGAGTGACTATGGGATTGAACCGACGCCTTATTATTGTTCGTGATTCGTACAACACATGGTGGGTTGCGAAGTAACGAGTAGTTGCCATCAATACTGAAAGCTCTCACCCAAGTGCGTGAATCCGCCATTCCATGGCTGCATTAAGCGGTGATTATCTACTGATTAACTATTGATTAACCGGCCGTCGAAACCCCAAAAAGCCTACGTGGCCTGCCTCCACAAATGTTGGAGAATCTTTCCGTGAATCAAAGTAAACTATCACAACAAATTCCTAGAATCAAGCAGTGTTTTAGAATGTTTTGTGAGTTTGTCGTGGACTAAAAATGGAATCTAATGGACGGTCCATGAGCACCTATGTAGGAGAAGAATTTGGCTCAATAATTTAGTATGAAATACGTCAATGCGGATTGCATTGACGTATCAGATGTTAGGCTTGCGATGTTGTCCTGCAAAATCAGGACAGCAACCACTAATTACGTAGAGTCCAAACCCCGCGATATCCGAGGATCCTGTTTGATTTCATCGCCGATACGTACAGGTTACCTTTATGGCAGGGTCATTTGGCCGGGGTCTCACGCCATCAGATGGAGAATAGAAAAACGCTTGGGAACAACAAATTTCAGGAAGACTGTACATCTGTGGCGGATGTGAGCGTGGGCCATTTTACGGATCTGGCCATGTTTTTGAATTCTCTTATGTCTACGGCCGACCAACCTCAACCTCTTACAAATTCCGTCTACTTCGGAGGTCGGCTTACATATCTGGCCAACTTCTTTGCTGTCTAAACTGCTGCTTTACTGTGACGAGGAGAGTCTTACGCATATGGCCATCGTTTCGCGGCAGTGTTACAGATACGGCCATGTCCGAAATATCATGTCAGCAGCTTCCGACAACTCGCAACTCGCACATGTGAAAGCTGACATGCAAAGATCGCATAACCAATCGCACGTTTTCAGCTGACTTATCCTGTCAGATTCGACGAACACGATCAACAATGGCGAACCGATGGAGGAATGAAGGAGGGGGGGGGGTGAGGTCGCTCGGCCGGCACGGAGCTCGCTCCTCCTGACCGTCCCTTTTTTCATGCAATCGCTCGGCTACCCCGCATAATTCACTTACAAGACCATGAGCATCCCCCCATTGAAAAGTAATTCCAAACACACATGAACACAATTTTATTCCATGGACTACCATTGTTTGGATAAGACCTACATGGACAACATACATAAAACGATGCACTAGAAACATTCCCATGGGGATCATGTGGTCTAAATACAATGATGTGTTTTATGAAGGATATGTGGAAACATAAATTGACAATATACGAACGGATTTAGATAAAGTTTTATTTTAACAAATTTTTAAAACATTCTGAATCTACCTAAATAATTGATTTTAATGCATAAAACCAATTATTGTGAGAACATATATATATACATTTACATTAAATGTTTAAGAACCTTTTCATAGGTGCATTTTGATATATACATATACATATACATATACATATACATATACATAAACATATCCATATACATGTACATATACATATACATGTATATATTCATAAAGATCTACCTATATGTGTACATATACATTCACACAAACATATCGATATATATACACATACATATCCATGTACATATAAATATACATATACACATACATATACACGTACATATACATATACATATACACATACACATACACATACATATACATATACATATACATATACATATACATATACATATACATATACATATACATATACATATACATATACATATACATATACATA
>SZWC01027351.1:15454-28557 GCA_023375785.1 Penium margaritaceum | reverse complement strand
TTTGTATTTCCTGTCCACCGATCGGTGCCGGACTTGTGTGTGTGACCAGTCGTAGTGTCCGGCTTGAGATTCTGCATCTCTAGGTTCAGACGGCGTAGCGTTCTGATTTGTCTGCGCAGAGTTACGGCCAAAAGAGTGTTTTTGGGCCGGTTTTTAGGACAGACCTTGCACTGCCGCGTGCGACACCTGTCGTGCGCCGCGGCAGGTATTTATACTGTGGACTTGTCATTTGTTCTCTCTCTCTGCAATTATATTCAGTTTGAGTTTCCTGACACTCTATTCGTGTCCCTACCCAGACCCTTGCAGTTTTGTCTCTAACAAGTGATTGTTATCACACGCTGACCTGGCGCTGAGGCCTAGTGTCGCGGCAAGTGGTTAGGAAGGTTCTAGGAAACTTCTCATGGTATCAGAGCGAACGAGCCACAGCTCGTAGTGTTGTGCAGCAGAGATGCAGCAGCAGCACTAGCAGCAGTGAGTGGCAGTAGCGACAGTCACCCACAGCAGCAGCAGCAGATCCCGGAGGGACCCACCACGACTACGTTGCAGCGGAGCAGTGGAGGTAGCAAAGACAATAGCGGCTACGGGTGGCAGCCCCTGCAGCAGCAGCACCGGGTGGCAGCAGCAGCACCGGGTGGCAGCAGCAGCACCGGGTGGCAGCAGCAGCATAGGGTGGCAGCAACAGCCGTGTCTGGCTATCGGTATGTACAAAAAAAAAAAAAAGGGAAGCAGCTCGCACCAACAGCTTGGTGCTGTAGCAGCATTTGCAGCAGCAGCAAGCAGCAGCCGCAGCAGCAGCCGTAGCGGTAGCATCAGCAGGCGGCTGGGAGCAGCAGCACCAGGCGGCAGCAAGCAGCAGCAACAACAGCAGCAGCAGCAGCAAGCAGCGAATCAGTAAGCAGCAGCAGCAGCAGCAGGTGGCAGCAAGCAGCAGGAGCAGGTGGCTACGAGCAGCAGCAGCAGGCGGCAGCAAGCAGAAGCAGCAGCAGCGGCAAGCAGCTGCAACAGCAGCAGCGTGTAGTAGGCGCAGCGGCAGCAGCAGTAGCAGCGGCGGCGCCGGCGGGCAGCTGCAGCGTGCCGCTGCACGTGCTCACGTGGGCTGCAATAGCAGCAGCAGCCCGCGCAGCAGTGGCAGCCGCAGCAGCAACAGCCACTGCTACTGCTTGCTTGTCACGCGAAGCTGCACTGCAGCTTCGTGTTGCGAGCAAGCAGCACGAGGCTGCTTGCTCGCAGCGAGCGAGCTCGCCGAGCGAGCTCGCCGAGCGAGCTCGCTCGACGGGCTCACCGAGCGAGCTCGCTCGACGGGCTCGCTCGAAGCGAGGGTTGAGCCAGACCTGAAAAAAAAAAGGAGGAGAAGAGAGGGGGTGAGGTCGCCCCGGGCTGGGCACCCTTGAACAACCCCAAAGGGGGCACCCGTGAAGGAGGCACCTGAAAAAAAAAAAGCCCTTTACTCTTTTTAATTTTTTTGTCACCTTTTAAGTGTGGCCTAAGGCCACCACCGTCGGCTGACGACGGNACCCGGTGCAACATCAGAAGCACCGAAGGCGACCTGAGGTCGCACAGCAGCCCACCACCAACGTCGTGGTGGCCGTCCTCGTGACGGCATCGGAGCACATCTGAGAGACTGTGCTTCGATCGCTCACCTCCCCTTGTGGCCTTGTGCCAGTGGGAGCGAGTGTCCCAGACACTCACCCACACCACACTCTAGAGCTGAGCACATTGGCGTCGCAGGGAACGCAGCCGACGCCGTGGCTGGCACCGGCTCAGCATACGTGGCAGATGCCGCGTCCACACTGGCAGTTCCAGCCGTGGCACACGTCTAAGGCGTCCAACGGCTTTGCCTGCTACTTCTGCTGCGACCGACACCACGGCTGGCACCAGTGTCGCCAGCGCCCTGCTGGGTGGCGACCGCCTTGGTTACGGTCCCGCCCTACTCCACCATCCGCCTCCGATACATCAGCTCATACAGTCCCGCCCCTCAGTGGAGCTATGGCGGTGGTGTACGCCGAGCTCCAGGGTCTGAAGCGCATGGTGCAACAGCTCATAGACCATGTGATCTCTGAGCGGGCTGTTGCCACCGTGCCGCTTCACACACCCTCTTCTTCCTTCTCGCCATCCTCACCTCCGTCAGTGTCATCACCTGACGGTGCCACGCCTCCCGACCTTAGCTCTACATCTGACACCCTACGCTCTGTGCTGGAGGCAGTTGGAGTCATCCCGACCAGTGACCCCTCCACTTCTGGGGTAGTCTCTTCGGCTCGCCATCGTCGTTCTCGGACTCGGCACGCGAGGCGGCGGATAGCAAGTTTGTCGAGACGTGTGCAGGAGGCAGCAGCAGACGCAGCAGCGGCAGACGTCACCACGGAGCTGACTCCCTCCTCCCCAGTTGCAAAGTTGGTGCGGCACCCCTTCGCAGCTTCTACCGGTGCGTCGGTCGAGGGGGGGATGGAGTGTCCGTCGACGACCACCGGCGAGTGCATGAGNACTTCTGGGGTAGTCTCTTCGGCTTGCCATCGTCGTTCTCGGACTCGGCACGCGAGGCGGCGGATAGCAAGTTTGTCGAGACGTGTGCAGGAGGCAGCAACAGACGCAGCAGCGGCAGACGTCACCACGGAGCTGACTCCCTCCTCCCCAGTTGCAAAGTTGGTGCGGCACCCCTTCGCAGCTTCTACCGGTGCGTCGGTCGAGGGGGGGATGGAGTGTCCGTCGACGACCACCGGCGAGTGCATGAGGGATGCGACAGACGGTGCTTCATGACAGGGCGCTCTTAGTGAGGACGAGCCATTCTACGAGTGGTCCGACGTAGATTCAGATACGGACGAGTGGTCTGACGCGCAGTTGGAGGCAGACATGGAGATGGAGACTACAGTTGACGTAGCAAAGACCACAGAGGCAGGTGGGGCAGTACCAGTGGATGAGGCAGTAGTAGCAGTAGCGGTGTCAGCCGGCACATTTGGAGCAGACGTCCGTTCCGCTACATTGGTGACCAGTGGAGTGTCACCAGACGTCCAGGCAGTGGGCATGTCGGCAGCCATCGACGTCGTGACAGTAGCATCAGTTGCGGTCACTGCTACTGACGGGACGTTGGCAGTAGACGCGGCTCTGGGAGGAGTCTCAGGTGACGAGATCCCCTCGTCTCCTGTCCACGGGTTGGTCTGCTGAGTCCCCACAGCTCCTGCCGAGGTACCAATCGTGGGGGGGGAGGTGTGTCCGCTGACGACCGTGGCGGAGCTCGGCATTGGTGATGCGATTGCTCCACAGCGCAGGATGATTGAGGCGGATGACGCCACACAGCAGACTCAGCTAGCGGAGAGTTCAGCAGGGAGAGACATTCGCTGTGACGGAGACTCTTCATCAGAGGAGGATTGGTCTGATGCTGAGTCAGAGTCGAGGATGGAGTTGGATTGTTGATGTTTTGGCGGATGAAGTGACGACGGCCGATGCCAGAGCTGCGCCCGACGATGCGCACGCTCCTGCATTAGCTGGCGTGGAGACAGCTGCCATGGTGCCAAGAGCAGCAGCAAGAGGAGCAGGTGATACAGATGCTGATGCTTGGCCCACAGCAGACACCCAGGTGGTTCTGGCAGATAGTGCTGGGCAGTAGGAGGAGGTGATTGACTGCCAGGACGAGGCAGACCTCCTCGGTGAGGACCAGTCGTCCGTTGTGGAGCGGTCGGATGCAGGGTCGGAGGCAGACATAAAGGCCCAGTGCGTTGCCGTTCTTGCAGTAGCCGCGGCTAGAGCACGCGATAGCCTCTCGGTGAGAGCAGACGTCCGCGTGTGCGACATGGAGGATGCAGAGCGAGCTGCAGACATCCGACACCTCGCTACCCTCACAGGTGTCATTGACACCACGGTGGCTCCAGCCGATGACATAGCTACGCTCGTCCAAGCTATACTTCCTGTACCCGAGCACCTACGCTCCACGGTCCACGAGCATGAGGCAGTGGTGGCTCAAGCGGAGGCGCATGTGCAGAGTCTCATGGCCGAGCTCCAAGAGGCCAGCAGCCGTTGGTACACTACAGATGCTTCTGCATGACAGGTTTCTGAGATGTGCATGGAGGATGTGCACACCCGTCTCGAGGCTGCGGAGTGGTCCCTACAGGATGCACGTTGGCGACGGGCGGACGCACAGTAGCAGGTGGACGATTGGTTGTACACCAGGGGCTTGGCGTTTCTGCAGGGTGTATGGGTTCCCGATGACAGCGACGACGCTGCAGCGGCAGATACACCGATGGATGACGACGTCTGGCCACTTGACACCCGAGTGTCAAGTGTGTCAACAGCAGCCAGTGACTCCGCAGCACCACCTTCTTCTGGTGCAGCTGCTACGGATGCGGACGCACTAAGTGGTGACGACCCCCTGCCAGCAACTAGTGATCAGGCAGCAGCTGAGTCGCCTATTGGCGTGGAGAGCTTCCTACGCGACGAGGAGACGAGGATGCAGGAGGCAGTGACTCGCGCCGACGCGCACATGATGGAGGTCCACCATCAGATTCATTCCACGACTGACCGCCTGCACGCCGTAGATGCAGTTGGCCGGCAGGCTGCCGCAGCAGAGCTTGACGAACTGCACACGCGTCTCGACACAGCGCAGTCCGTGTGGCAGCATGTAGCACAGCAGCTGGCATGCATACGGGAGGTGATACAGTTGGAGGAGGCCCTCAGCGCTGCACCAGTCACATCAACAGATGACGACAGTAGTGATGACTACAATAACGATGACGATGACAGCGACGACGCCGCTCCGGGGTGAGGCTCTGTGCAGACACATCCCACCAGCATCGTTGTCACCCTTGCTATTGCTGTGCAGGGGTATGTGGCCATAGGGGAGCCGCGCTTCCTCCTCACGGATTGTGTTGGGAGCAGCCATCAGCTTTGCTCGTACTGTCAGCCTCTGCAGCCCAGGGGGAGTGTTGGTGTGAGGACTTTGGTCTGACATCTTTTTGAGGACAGCGAGGTTACTCAGGGTGCAGCACGATGCTATGGTCCAGGTTATGCTGGTCGAGACCCGCGCACCTGGTGAGTTTCACCGGTGTGATGTGGAGACCCATTGCCTCTATGTGTTATGTATGATCCATGCTAGGTTATGCTGGTCGAGACCCGCGCACCTATTGAGTTCTACCGGTGTGACGTGGAGACCCATTGCATACATGTGTTATGTATGATCCATGCATGATGTGGTCGAGACCCGGGCACCCGGAGACACTTTTCCGGGGTCACGAGGAGACCTGTTTCTCTGTCTCTCTTGCTTGATGTTTGACACGTAGGTGTGTGATTCACTTCGTGCATGGTCGAGACCCGGGCATTTGGTGGGATGCACCATTGTCACGAGGAGACCCTGTGCTGTGGTATGCTTGATCAGTGCTCGCTATGATTGGTTCCCTGAGCCATCATCTCTTACCTTCGCTCAGACATCATTATGTTGACAGTTGTGTCAGCCAGGGGGAGTGTTGGTGTGTGTGGCTTCCACCTGTCACGAGCGACGGCAAGGAGAGCAGCGCTACAGGAGAGCGCGACGACACTATCCTTGATGCGGATGCAGCTGGCACCACAGCACCAACGAGTGGTGGCTCCATCCACCAGCAGCTGCCAGAGAGCTGCCACGACGCCCTGGGTGCTTGCCGGGGTGCTTTGCGGTTGAGAAGATTCCAGGAAGCTTCCTAGCCTTTCTGCTTGCTAGCCTGACAGCACGGGTCTGGCTGGTTGACACACAGGTCATGCAATGGACAGCAAGGGTAGGGAGAGACAGGTGCACTTGTGTCTCAAGCTTCAAGTGAAGTAAATGCAGAGAGGAATAATAAATGACAGGTCCACAGCATAAATAGCCGCCGTGGCTCACGGCGGGTGGCGCACACGGCGGTGCCTGTCAAACCTGAACCGGTCCAAAACCACTGTTTTGGCCATAACTCTGCGCACAAGCGTCCAAACGGATCGCCGTCTGATCCTACGGATGCACCACGAAAAGACAGACACAAAGACTGGTCACACGCCTACGTCCGGGAACAGCCGGAGAGTGTAAGAAAACAAACATGTAAATCAGCCTGGCAGGGCTGTCCACCGAGAAAATCCTGAAGACCTCCAAACGTAGTCCGTGGGCTGTGGGAGCCCTCTGGTACACTGGGTAGGCTGCCAGTCTGCCTCCAGCGGGTGGAGTATCACCTCAGGGAACTCTGTCTCCAGCTGGGTCCGCCTCAAGGATCTGCACGAGCATGGACACGGCCGAGTGGTCACAACCAACTGTACAACTGTGTATGACTGACAACATCACAACACTCCCCCATGACCCGATGGTACGCATGTCCATACACATGCAGAACGCGTGCCGGTGCAACACAGAGTGCTCAACAGGGACCCGGACAATCACCCACTCNCCTCAGCGGCGCCAGCGCCCAGAGCAACATACTCAGCCTCTGAGGAGCTGCGAGCAATGCACCCCTGCTTGCCGTTGCGCCAAGACACAGCGGTGCCACCAAGCAGGAACACGTAACCCGTGCGGCTGCGTCCATCAGGACTCCATGCCCAGTCGCTGTCGGTGTAGCCATCTACCAAAACCGAGCACTGTCTCCGAAAGCAGAGACCGTGATATGGTGTGGAGACCACGTACCGGACGACTCGCAAAGCTGCTTGCAGAGCGCGAGCCCGAGGGGACTGACTGAACTGTGCGAGTAGGTTGACAGCGAACGCAATGTCGGGACGCGTGGTCGTGGCCAAGTACATCAGTGAGCCAATGATGCGCAAGTACAGGGTCACGTCCACAGTCTCGCCCAGATCGGCTAGGTCTGTCACCTTCAAGGCATCCTGCCCGTCGGGAGTGATGGGTGACGAGGCGGCGGGAACAACGCCAAGGAGGTCAGCAAACCACTCCCCCACAACCTGTGCATATTGTGCCTGATGGAGGAGGAGTGTCCGTCGACGACGATCACGCACAATCTCCATCCCGAGGAAAACAGCCGCTGGACCAAGGTCCTTCATTCTGT
The DNA here is from genome assembly GCA_023375785.1 of Penium margaritaceum. Taxonomy (NCBI): domain Eukaryota; kingdom Viridiplantae; phylum Streptophyta; class Zygnematophyceae; order Desmidiales; family Peniaceae; genus Penium; species Penium margaritaceum. The sequence goes on along the minus strand of SZWC01027351.1, from coordinate 21,580 downwards.
AGGCAGTCTGCAGGACCGCCTTGGCCTCCTTCACGGCCTCCAGTGAAGGAGACGCAGTCAGGAGATCGTCCACATATACCAGAATGGCAGTGAGGTGCTTGGCTCTCCGTCGGATGAAAAGCGACGGGTCGGCATCACTCTGGACGTACTCGGCCTGAGTGAGGGTGCGAGTGATCTCTCGGTTCCAGCACCGGGGCGACTGCTTCAGGCCATACAAGGCCTTGCGCAAGCGCCAGACCTTGTTGCCTTCGACCTCAAACCCAGGTGGCTGGACCATGTAGATCTCCTCCTCCAAGGTGCCGTGGAGGAACGCATTGTTCACATCCATCTGGTGCAGCTCCCAGTCATGGTGAGCGACCACACCAAGCAGCGCGCGAGCTGTGGTCATGCGGCCAACAGGGGCAAAGGTGTCAGTGAAGTTGATCCCCTCAACCTGAGAGAATCCCTTGGCAGTCAAGCGGGCCTTATAGCTGTCCAGTGAGCCGTCAGGCTTCACCTTCTTGCGGAAGACCCACTTGGCCTGCACGACCTTCCGTCCCTCAGGACGGTCAACCAGCTCAAAGACTCCGTGCTCCCGGATGGCCCTGAGCTCGTCCTCACAGGCGGCCCACCACTGCTCAGCATCCTCTCCTGAGAGAGCCTCCTTTAACGTGTCTGGATCAGGGACCATCAATGGGGAGCTCCGGGTGGCCACGACACATGCCTCATGGGTCGGACGGACCGCAACTAGGTCAGCGACAGCTGCCTGTGCAGCCTCGTGCTCGTCAGCGATCAGCTGGTGCCCAATGGGACAAGATGGGTGCACCTCCGTGTAGGTGCCTTGGACACTTAGGCCGAGAGCCTTTGTGCCAGGGTCACCACTGTGCACGCTGCGCGTGCGTCGTCTGGGTGGCGCAACCGCAGTCAAAGGTGCTCGTGAGGCCAGTGGGCGGAGACGCCCACCTGGTCCACGGGAGTAGCCCGAGTCTGAGCTGACCGACGGTTCTGGCACAGGGAGGGCAGGTGCTGTCTCTGGAGACGATGCAGGCGTGGGCAAGACAGGCGCGGCAGGCGCGGGCGAAACAGGCGCTACAGGCACGGATGAGACGGTTGCGGTAGGCGTGGGCAAGACAGTCGCGGCGGGCGCGGGTGAGGCAGGCGCCGCAGGCGAAGAGGTGGCAGGTGCAGCCCTGGCAGGCGAAGCAGGCGCTGCAGGTGCGGGCGAAGAAGGCGCTGCAGGTGCGGGCGAAGCAGGCGCTATAGGTGCGGGCAAAGCAGGCGCTGCAGGTGCGGACAAAGCAGGCGCTGCACGTGCGAGCGAGGCAGTCGCGGCAGGCACGGGCGAGGCAGTCGCGGTAGGCGCGGGTGAGGCAGGCGCGACAGGCGCAGGCGAGACAGTCATGGCGGGCGCAAGCGAGGCAAGCGTAGAGACTACAGGCCCGACAGCAATGATGGCCGGGTCAATGGTGGCCAGCGACGGTCCCACCCCGGAGGCACCCCGGACGGACTCACCCTGTGGGGTGGACTCCCCCATCCGACGGGAGGCCTCACAGGTGGGAACGTGAGACGCTGCCTGGGTGAGAATGGCAGACAGGTCGTGGTACGACAGTGCCTCAAAAAACAGCGTGTCGTGCGACTCAACGATGCGGTGGTGACCCGCATCCTAGAAACGCCACGCTTTGGAGCGCGAGGAGACACCAAGGAAGGCACACATCCGGCCGCGCGGAGAGACCTTGGACCCCTGCTGGTCCTCTGTGTACCAGACACAGGCCAAGGAACCCCAGACGCGAGCAAGCCTGAGGTTCGCACGGTGACCGAACCACAGCTCATACGGCGTGACGTGGTCCGGCAAGGGACCATGCGGGAGGCGGTTCCAGACCCACGTCATGTAGGCGAAGCCCTCGAAGGCAAAGGACTCCGGGAGACCGCAATCAGCGCGCATGGCGCGAACCGCGTCCTCCATGGTGCGGTTCCAGCGCTCGGACACACCGTTCTGCTGTGGCGTAGCAGGGGCCGAGAGCTGGTGACAGATACCAAGCTCAACGAAGTGAGTGGTCAGCTCACCGAGATACTCACCGCCGCCGTCAGAGCGGAAGGTGTGGAGGGAGTGACGAGACTGACGCTCGGCCATCACGAGCCACAAGCGCACGGCTAAAGCGGCATCACTCTTGTGGCGGAGGCAATAGACCCACCGCATGCGGGTGAAGTCATCCGTGAGGGTAAGAACATACCGACCACGGTCAGCGACAGACTCAACAGGGAGAGGTCTGAGGAGGTCTGAGTGGACAAGCTCCAGGGGACGCTGCGCGCGAGTGACAGAGGCAGGGTAGGTACATCGATGCATCTTGCCCTGAGTGCAGAACAGACAGTCGGTCTTGGGCGGCTTCTCGAAGGAAGTCGCGTCAAGACCGAGAGCGGGCTGTGTACGAATGAGCCTGGACACAGTGTCCGTGCTCACATGACACAGGCGCCGATGTAACAGGCGCTGGTGGTCAGGAGACAACACCCCCGTGACAAAGACGCGGGCAGATGAGCAAGGGGAAGAGTCAGGAGCAGAGCAGCGCACGATGCGATACAGGTCATCCACAACAGAGGCACGCAACACAACCGTGGAAGTGTCAAGTGCAGTGATCGTGGCATCATCAATGGAGTGGTGAACAGAGAGACCCATCCTCGTGCAGGCACGGACAGAGAGCAGGCTGAGCTCGAGATCAGGCACGAAAAGCACGTCAGAAAGATACACGGGACCAGACGGACCATCGAACCGTACGACCCCTGTCCCCTGAACAGGTAGTGACTGCCCAGAACCTGTCCGCACTGACCGAACAGACCCAAAAGGACCAAGCACGACAAAGGCGGTACGGTCGCAGGTCATGTGGTGAGTGGCCCCTGAGTCAATGATCCAGTGGCCACTCGCCTCACGACCTGTGGTGGTCACGGTACAACGACCAACGGAGCACGCTGCCTCTGCTGGACGCTCAGCAAGTGTGGCAGGACAGCTGGACAATGCACGACGATGCGACTCATCCAACCACTCTGTGCTGTCAGACTCATCCTCACCAGGCGACGCAGCCCCCCCACAAGTACGACCACGTGCCACAAACACAGATGGACAGTCAGTCTGTGGACCACTCGGCTGTGACAGCACACTCGCACCTCCCTATGAGCGAAGTGCCAGCAGTCGAAGTAGCTCCACGATGGTCTGGTCCCTCGGGACCGGCGTGGTACTCCCCCCGGATGGCGGAGGATCTGCCGCCGGTGCTGCCCCCGAGGTCGCTGCGGCACGGGCTGCTGCTCCAGTGCGGATCCGCTCCTCGTGGGCTGCCTGAAGACCGCGGGTGATCCTCGCCCAGTCCAGCTCCTGCTGAAACTCAGTGTAGCGATGAGGTCCACCGCAGTTGTGGCAGCGGACCGCCCGTCCGGTGCCACCGGAAGGCTGCTGCGGTCCCCTCTTCTTCTTCCCCTTCTTCCCCTTCACGGCTGTTGCAGTGGCTGTCAGAGTAGCAGGGGAGGAAGTGGGAGAGGCAGAGGTGGATCTGGTGGGGGTGAAGGTGGACGACGGTGTGGAAGGCGTAGAGGACGTCGCTCCCACTGCTGCTGCGGCCATGGCGCCCTGCCGATGCGCGCGGGCTGCCTCGTCAGCTATCGCGACCTGGATGAAGTACCGCTGCGCCCAGGGCAACAGCTGCAGGGTGTCGGACATGGACGCGAGGACGTCATGGTCGAGGCGGGAGAAGGTGTCAGTGAGCTCGGGGCGCACTCCCAGCATGATGGTGTCCAGCGCCCAGAGCTGAGAGCCGCCTCCGGTGCCCAGACGAGTGTACAAGCGCATGGCCCGACGCCAATAATCAGCTGCTGACTCCGAGGATCCCTGATGAAGGGAGTGGAACTCGCGAAGGCGCGCTGACCGGGTCGCGTGAGTCTCTGCTGCAAAAAGGGTCAGCGCCAGCTCCCAGCCGCGGCGCGGGTCTGCGCCTGCTCCTGTCCCAGGCGCGCCCAGGAAGGGGCGGAAGTCGACCACTGTCTCCTGTGGAACTGCGTACAGCAGTCCACGCATGGCACGCGCTGTCGTCTGGGACTGGAGCGGATCAGCCGTCTGGTACTGGCTGTGGTAGTAGGGCCAGACTCCCTCTGAGTCTGCCCATACCTGAAACAGCACCTCCCAACAGTCAAACCCCGCCTTGCTGTCGTAGCGAGGCGGGGAAGTCTCGAAGTCCTTGGGTCGTCGCTCTGTGGGGAGCTGGACCTCTGGTGGTGCTAGGAGTGGGCGTGGGAAGGGCATGAAAGGCATCAACGCTGCTCCTCCAGCGGCACCCGAGACCTGACGCGGGTCGGTCTGCTGCTGCTGCTGCTGCTGCTGTTGCTGCTGTCCCCTCGGACTGGGCGCTGGTGTCTCAATGCGCAGGCTCCTCATCTGCTCCATCAGCCGGCGAAGCGCGTCCTCCCCAGTGGGAGGTGGCGCCTGATCCCACTCCTCGACCATGGACTCTCGTCTCTGCGCAGGGGCGGCAGTGGGGCCAGCAGACTCCTGGGCCGATGGGGTTGCCTCTCTCTCTCTCTCCTGGGCTGATGTCCCGGTGTCCCAGACAGAGAGACCAAGGCATCGCGGATCTGTCGCAGCGTAGCTGACTGCTCATCCTGGCGCTGGCGGAGTGACGACTGCTCCACCAGCAGGAAGTCTATCGCCTTTGAGCGTGGGCTGCGGCCCCCGCTCGTGATGGTGTCCTCCAGCTCCTTGCCCTTGGAGCTGCTCGGCTCCATGCTGAGGCGGTGCGAAAGTCGTCCGAACGCAGAACCGTCAGCGTTTCTCGCCGATTTAGGACGGTGGCAAAAGTTGACCTTCTGACCAAAAAACCGGCTAAGTGCTGAAAATTTAAAAATTTTAATTTTCACCACTAAAAATTGAAGGTTGTCCAAATGAAGCGAAATTTGGACCACAGAGGCGTCTGAGGATGCTGAAGACAATGGTGAAATTTTCGTCTTCAAAAAGTGGGGAAAGGGCCAAAACGACCTGATTTTGTGCTCAGGCCGAAAAAATGAAAAAAATTCAAATCAGTGATGCGGAACGGTGAATGCTGGAGGCTACTGAGCTCCAAATGAGGCGAGGAAGGACGCGATGGAAAGCTTGAGATCTAAGCTTTCCAACGAGCCATAGCACGCAACTTTTGGTGGCTATTTGAGTCCGGCACAGGCGGGTGAAGAGAGGATGGCGGCTGACGCAATTTGCGTCTGCGGCTCCTCCACGTCCGTGCGGCTTCCAAGAAGCTGCACGGCTGGAGTCAGCACCTACAAAAGGTACTGGTGCCTCTGGTGCCTGAGTGGTCACGGCCGCCGCTGCTGCTGTTGCTCGCTGATGGTGCTGTTGCTCGCCCGGTTTGCGGCTCCAAGTCGCCACACGGGCGGCCTCGGACCGGCTGCTGTTGCGCGCAAGGGCTCCAACGGCCTCAAGCCGTTGTGGCACGCTGCAGCTGCAGCACGAACCTGCCGTTGCGGTTTCTGACGCATCAGGATGATGGCATATGCGTCGCTGCGTGCTCTTATCGCTTCAAGCGACTCAGGGTGGTGATGGGTCCAACCAGGACCTGCTGCTGCTGCTGTGGGCTGCTGCCACTGCTGCTGCTCACTGCTGCTGCAGCTGCTGCGTCTCTGCTGCGCAGCACGACGAGCACTGGCTCGCCTGCTCTGATACCATGAGAAGATTCCAGGAAGCTTCCTAGCCTTTCTGCTTGCTAGCCTGACAGCACGGGTCTGGCTGGTTGACACACAGGTCATGCAAGGGACAGCAAGGGTAGGGAGAGACACGTGCACTTGTATCTCAAGCTTCAACTGAAGTAAATGCAGAGAGGAATAACAAATGACAGGTCCACAGCATAAATAGCCGCCGTGGCTCACGGCGGGTGGCGCACACGGCGGTGCCTGTCAAACCTGAACCGGCCCAAAACCACTGTTTTGGCCATAATTCTGCGCACAAGCGTCCAAACGGAGCGCCGTCTGATCCTACGGATGCACGACGAAAAGACAGACACAACGACTGGTCACACGCCTACGTCCGGGAACAGCCGGAGAGTGTAAGAAAACAAACATGTAAATCAGCCTGGCAGGGCTGTCCACCGAGAAAATCCTGAAGACCTCCAAACGTAGTCCGTG
>SZWC01027350.1:0-19235 GCA_023375785.1 Penium margaritaceum | reverse complement strand
GTGACCTCTTCCCATCCTGGTTTGAGACAACTCCACGGTGCCGCACGGTGGCATGACTGAGTCTGCGTGGTGGCGGCATGCGCTAGGCATGCTGGCTGCTGCTTAGCACTGTTGGTCCTGCAGCGGGTCCCCTGTCCTCCAGGGTGCGAGCGTGCGCGCGCGCACTCTCACGCGCACGCATGCGGGTGCGCGCGTGCGCGTGGGTGGTGGTCAGGCAGGGCCTAAACCAAACAGGCGGTAGGCTCGATCAGGGCCTAGCCCGTTCGGAGGTGGCTCTGATGGCAGGGGAGCAGGCTGCACAGTGAGGTGCTTGGCCAGCTGCAAGGTGGGAACCTGCCCCCGCTGCTGTCACTGCAGCTTCTGCTGCCGCTGCTGCTGCGGCTGCTGCCGCTCCTGCCTCACTTTGCAGCTGGGTCGAGGGGTGAGGACAAGAAAGCGCCCAGGAGCATTGCAGCAGACTCATCGTTTCTTGGCTTTGGCTTCCTACAGCCCGATTCCCTAGCTCACGCCCATCTCCCTCCTCTGTCCAAGCCCTTGTACTCCCCCACCCTTGCCTGTTTCAGCCCTACCACCTGTCCCACACCTCCAACACTACCCTCTCCTCCCCTCCTCCCAGTTCTTTTGCCCAGCACTCTCGAAGGCAGTGCCTGACACGGCTTGACTGCCTTGCCTGTGAGTGTCGCTGTGGCAAGCGTGGGAGATACCGATGCCGGCCAACGGCTGTTGCTTGCTCACCCACGCTGCGACCACACAGTGTGTGCAAGTCGAAGCTCACTACTAGTCACTGCAGCTCGCACTCACTGGCGACAGGAACCTACTGCAGGAGGGGTGGCAGGGTGCCTGACACGCGACAGTGTGTTCTCTCTAGGGCTTCTGTATTAAGCAAATACGTAGGCATCTATGAGTCATCATGGTAGGGGGTTACTCCCTGAAGACAGTGGACGACGGGCTTCATGTGACCATGTGCTGTCAAGACAGTTTTCATTTTCTACTGAAGGGGCTTTCACATGGAGTTAGTGACAGGAAATGCATCACTAAGCACCTTTTCTTGAGCTTTGGCTATTTCATAGTACCTAATTTCTTTGAGCTTTGGCTGTCTGTATTTCGGTCAAAGAGTAAAGTACAATACTATGGTCTAAATCTGTACCACTTTTCACCAAGGTAATTTTTTAACCTACTTCGACCACCCAGGACCAAGTTTTGTGGGTGAGATGTATGATTATACTCAGCCACAGCCCGTTTGAAATTGCGCGGTGGGCATTGGACAAGCCAATCCATGATGCACAACGCTTGGACGCCATCGAAGTCCAAGCACCGTTTGTGCTTGGGTTTGCCCAAATGTGTGCAGTGCTCTGACTCGGAGTGTTGAGCGTGCTTGCTCGGAGCCTCCGAGCAAGCACGCTTCCGCCGAACCCCTCAATTTCTATGCTTGTGTCACTATTCGTACCTAGAAACCCAAGCAATTTGTAACCGTTGTGGACCATGACACGATGAGTAAATTTCCGTTGTGGAACTGCCTCATAATAGTTTATGTTGCGAATTTAGGCGGTAGTACGGTAGCTGGTACTAATCATTCAAACCAGTGAAAATGTGAATCCTTTCATTTCATCTGCAGGCCTCTTCCCAATGACTGGCAGCAGTGGTGCTGAACAGTGCTAGATGAGTAGTGCTACAATGTACCGGTTTTGTGGAAGATAATGTTGAAGTTCGTTGGCCTAACAACTCTATGCCCTCTTGTTTCCCACACTTTGCACACACCACATGTACAGATGAAGTGACAATGGCCATACCTGGGGAAGCGTCAAACATGACCATTCTGACTGGAGCCATTGACCCCCTCAAGCTGCTGCTGCTGCTGCTGGACCCAGAAGTGCCCCTTGGCACAAACGTGGCCATTGCATGACTCTCTATGACTTTCTATAACTCTCTGTGATGCGATAGATGCTAGGGCTCGTACACTCTCACTGTTGTGCCCTGCATCATGTTCTCTTGCCTTGCTTGATCTGGGGGAGATGCATATTTCCCGGGTGTTGATCCTTAGGGGGCCACCGTGCCGGTCTTGGCCGTGCACTGGTGAGTAGCCGCCCTCGGATTATTCTGAGTGGTCGGGCTCGACCCCCGGGTGGCGGCACTCACCCATCCGAGCGTGATGCTCGAGGTGGGTGTGTGCTCACCGGTGCTTACCTCTATCACTTCCCCGCTCGATCCTTGTCTTGTTGAGTGCGAACGTTTTCTAAGGCAAGTTACCACATCCATGGCGTGTCTCGCGCACTGCTGCCCGTCGCTCTCATCCGCCCTGTCTCACACAGTCTAGCCAAGAACTTTCCTAGTAACTGCTGGTGTTAGAGCAATGAGGATCCAATCCCGCCGCTCGTCGATCCTGGTCCTTGAGTTCCCGTGGCCCACAGTTCCCGTGGCTCGTACATTACCGCAGGGGACAATCTGCCCCGCCGGCCGTCTCTTCTGCCTGAAACGGCAACACTTCTAGGTGCTGCCACCGTCACTCCCTGCCACCACGCAGCAACTGTTCTCGCTGGTCTTGTCACTGCCCTCGACTCTCCGAGGCACGCGGGTGCCCTTCTTGCCTGCCCGCTCATTCTCGACGGCCATCGCTGCTCTCAGCTGCTCATCTACTCCCGGCCCTCGACTACTCTTGCAGCTGCTCTCAGCCTCTCTCCTCGCTCTCCGCGGTCACTCTTGGTTGCACCCGGCTACCCTCGGTTACCCGTGACTCTCGGGTCCACCTCTCTCCCCCTCTCGGGTGCTTTGCGGCTCTCCGCTACTCTTAGCTGCTCTTGGGTGCTCCCACACTTAGCTGCTCTCAAAACTGCTCTTTCAGCCGCCCCTCAGCTGCCCGTCGACCTTCCAGCCCATTCCCAGCTCCTCCGACGCCTCTTAGGTGTTGTCTACAATCAAGTGCTCTCTCAGCTCCTCTTGGCCACTCTCTCCTTTTCCCTCGGCCACACTTGGCAACTCTCGGCTGCCCCTGCCGTCACAGCAGCCACCTTGGATTCACCACCTCTTGACGGAAGCCCGGACGAAGAGCTTGATTCCCCTCGCACTAGAGCACGCTACGTTAACCACGGGTGGGAGGACCCTCGCATTTGCGACCCTCCTATGCCCCCTGATGACGACACACCACTTTGGTTTCGCATGCTCGACTCCTCGTACAGGCGAGGGGAGCTCAAGAGGGAGGAAACAGCACGCGAGTAGGAAATCAACCGACAGGTGTACACTATAGACGATGTGCCACCGTCACCACCTCATCCCCAAACGATGCAACCGCCTGCTGGCACTCCCCCATCCACTGCTGCATCCACCTCCAACACTACTGCCAGTTCGTCCCCCGCTGTAGCTCCATCTGCCGAACCAGCCCCGACACCGGAGGTCCCTAGTGTCATCCCCGTGCTTCCGGTCCACACAGACTCCATCGGCCTCGCGGGGGCCATTCTCGACGCAGCAGCAGGGGTCGCAGCAACCTTTGCTGCCACTGCTCGTGTCTTCCTGGGCATGGAGCTTGAATGGAACCGTGCATGTCGCACCTTGCATGTGCATCAGGCTGCATATGTGCACAGCTTGGGGGAGCGTTTCACACCGCTCCTCATGTCCATCCCCACGGCATCCACTCCCATGACGCCCACCGGTCAGTCCCTCCTGAAGTCTCTTGAGCTGTCCAAACTGGGGGAGACAGTCAATGTAACTAACTACCTACGGGTCATTGGCTCCCTGATGTACCTTGCCACGACCACGCATGCAGACGAGGAACTTGACTCCCCTCGTATGGCTGCACGCAACGCTGAACAAGGATGGGAGGACACTCGGCTCTTCGACCCTCCTTCACCCCCCAAAAACGACATGCCCTCGTGGTACCACATGCTTGATTCCTCCCATTGGCACGAGATACTGGCCGAACTGGACAAGAGGGCAATGGCTGAGCAAGAGGAAGAGATCAATCGACAGGTGTACAACGTCGACGACCTACCTCCGTCACCGCCCCATCCCTCGAACATGCAACCACCTACCAATCCATTGTCGTCCAACGCTGCATCTATTTCCAACCCCACATCTGCTCTGTCCGCCACTGCAGCTGCATCTGCTGGACTGGCTCCAACTCCGGAGGTCCTTGGGGTGATTCTTGTTCTCCCAGTCCATATAGAATCCATCGACCTAGTGGGTGCCATTCTTGACGCAGTTGCAGGGGCCACAACAACCTTTGCCGCCACTGCTTGCGCGTGCAGAGCTCCCATCCAGACTGCGGTGGGCCGTGCAGCTGACGCCTACTTGCACGCAACAGCTTCTCTTACGCTGCTCGCTGCCGCAGCTACCAACATTGCCACCTAGGTGACCGCAGCAGCAGCCTCTGTTGCAACTGCCGCATCATCTGCCGCCGACTCAACTGTAGCTACTATCGGCTCTATCCGCGCTTCCGCTGCGGCAGCAATCCCACAGGTGCTCTGCGGGAGCTGACACCACACGTCACCACAGGACACCACACGTCATCAGCCTCAACAGCGGTGGCCGAGGCCACCGTCAGTGGAATTTGTGCCTTACCATGGCAGTTGTAGGGTGGGTTACTATTCTCTTTTCTTCAGCCGCGGCAGTGGTAGCCCCTCTCTTTGCATTGCTGCCTCGTCACCAGTTTGGTGAGCACCCTCTGCAGTTTTGCACTGCACATTCACTTGTCACTTCACTCCCTCTGCCCGCTCACTCTCACGATGCCAGGACTGAAGGAGACAACAGAGGCTTTTCAAGCCGCCCTTAGTGAGGCCCAGGCGGCCCGTCGCAAAGCTAAGGATGACATGCAATAGCATCACGAGGCACAGCAAGAATTAGCCGCTACAGTGGCGATCCTAGTCATAGAGCGCCTATAAACTGTCCGTGCCCTTGCCAGTGTCCTTCCTGCTAATGAAACTACATCTGATGACTCATCTATGTCTCTTAGTGGTGGTGTCCCCAACTCTTCTTCTCCGCTCTCTCAGAAGCCGCTCTAGCTCGGGTCCTTCTACCTGCACGGCAGAAGGACTTCGAGACGCCGCCACCACTGTTCACCTCCAAACTTACCTTCACTTCGTGGGAAATGCGCTTCAACACGTGGGCCCAAGGGGAACTCCTATGGGAGTACTACTCCTCCCCATACGCATCGTTTGTTCCACAACCAGCTGAGGCGGCTTGGACCGTTCGCGCTCTGATCAATGCCGGACCCGAGAGTCTTCTAGATGACATTGGTATGCACAATGCAGACCCAACACGTGGCACACCTGTTGACCCCATCGGCGCATACGCCCTTATTTTTCGTCGCAAGACAGTCACTGGGAATGCAGCCCATAGTGCCCTTACTGTGCAGTTTAACACCTTGTAGATGCGCGCTGATCAGACTGCAGAAGAGTACCGGGCGCGGAGTCTGCGTTTGCTGTGCGACTTGGGCAAGGCTGCTCTTGGGCCTCTGTCCGCCTGCTTGTCCATTGTTGCACGTATGATTCCTGAGCTCTCTGATCTCTACCTGCACGTCTCTCAAGCATAACTCAAACACCTTGCTTCTGCTCCACTCCTTGCGGACACACCCCCAGGGATTGGACCTCTCTATGACTTCACTGCTTCCCGTCTCACTGATTGGTGGAACAACCTGCAGAACACGCGGCGCTCGCTGCAGTCACAACCTCCTCATCGTCTTCTGTAGCCGCCGACACCTCATCTTTGGTCTCCACCTCCCCTGCCGCAGCTCACTCCACTCATGTGGCTTCTCGTGGTGGGGGTGGTGGCTCCAATCGTAGGGGTGGCCATTGTGGTGGCAAAGGGCGTGGAGGTGGCTGGGGGGGTAATTCATTCCCTGGCTCCACCACCAACACAGGTGTCACCTGCTGGAACTGCGGGCGCCACTGGCCACTCTGTGCCCAAGTGCCCTACTCTCCGTGATGATTTCCGTCTTGCCTCCTCCATGCAGGTCCATTGGGCGTGCACCGACGTCACCTCTTCTTCCACAGCTCCGGCGGTGACGGTCGCACCTTCTTCCTCCTCTTCCTCAGCCTCCGCCCTCTCCACTGCATCTGATCCACTTTAGCCATCACCTTCACCCCCAAGTCCTTGGGGCTGGATCCCGCCCCCCCGGTCCTCCCTACTATGGTCCTCCGTCCTCACACTACTCTGCACCCTCTTGGACGCGTGACGACGGCCACCTGTCTGACCGTTCCTCCGATCGCTCCTCTGGCCGCCATGACGAGTAGCGTGTTCTTTAGCGGCGCCTCGCTGAACTCCTCCACCTTCGCTCTCAAGGAGGTGAGAGTGTGAGTGGCCTGTGTTGTATGTCTCCGTGTGAGTCTGACGCCACCCTTTGTGGTGCAATGTCTGGTGATGTTCAAGGGGCCCTACCTGATGCTTGTGACTAGATTGAAGATTGGCAGTCTCATACGTTCCCCACTCGTCTTGGTGCATCCTCCTCCCTCTCTCTTTGTGGCACTGTTGTTGTCTGTCTTGCTCTTCCTACCACTCGTGCGGCCCCTGACCTCTGGATCATTGATTTTGGGGCCACTCACCATATGACTTCCTGTTGCTCCTCCTTTGTCTCCCTTGGTCCTGTCGGCTGTGTTCGCTCTGTCCGCACTGGCTGTGGTGAGTTCCTCCCCGTTCATGGCGTCGGTGTCGTTTGTTTTGTTGGTCTTGGCAGCACAGTCTATCTTCGTAACGTGCTGTATGTCCCAGACCTTGAAGTCAGCCTGCTCTCTGTGCCTACCCTTGACGACCAGGGCATGGACTTCTCGTCCAGCCGTGACCTTGCCTCGATTTTTCTTTGCTCTTTTGGTCGTGTTGTTTTGCGTGGAGTGCACTATGATCGCTTGTTTCACGTGCCGCTTTCCCTTCCCTTGTCTTTTATTGCATTTGCTCTTATCCATGTGGCGCTCTCTTTGTCTCATGCCCACGTTGATCTCTTGAATCGTCGACTTTGTCACATTCACACTGCTGCCATCCAGTGCCTCCTTTGCCTTCAGCCTGCTGCGGGCTTGGACCCCGCCACCTTTGCACCTCCCTGCTCCTCGAGCTGTCTTGACTGTGCTAGTGGCAAGATGCATCGCTCTCCATTCTTCACCTTTGAGTCTTGCTTGTCTCACCCTCTTGATCTTGTCCATGCTGATGTCATGGGTCCGTTACCCCATGTCTTCCTTGGTGGTATTGGTCGTTACGTTCTCTTCTTGACCGATGACTTCTCCCGATACCGTTGGGTCTTTGCTCTCCGTCAGAAAAGTGACGTCACCGACGTCCTTGAAGCGTGATTTTCTCAGGCCGAACGCGCTTGTCTTCGTCCACTGCGTGTGTTTCGTAGTGACAGAGGAGGTGAGTTCCTCGACCCTACCTCTCGCTTCCTTGTGTCTTGTGGTGTTTGTCTTGAGTTCACAGCCCCCTACACCCCTTAGAAAAATGGGATGTCTGAAAGCTGGAATGGCACCCTTGCTGATGGGGTGCGTGCCCTTCTTTCTATCTCCGGTCAGTCCCCCCTGTTTACCTTTGAGACAATGTCCTACCTGACGTGGGTCTGGAACCGGGTTCCTCATGGTCCTCTTCCCCACACAATCACACCCTTTGAGCGGTGGACGGGTCAGCGCGCCGACCTCCACCTTGCCCATGTATGGGGATGCCTTACTTTGGTCTGGCTCTCCACCGACCACCGGGATGGTAAGTTTTCCCCCCGCGGTCGCATGTGTGTATTCCTTGGTGTCTCTCCCTTCTCCAAAGCTTGGCGTTTCTGGGATCCCTCTCGCAGTTGCGTCATTCAGTCCCATGATGCCCTGTTCCATGAGCACTTTTTTTGAACGGGATGCTCCTCGTTTCAGCGGGTCCCTCTCTCCGCCCTCTCAGGGTGGGGGTAGTCCTCTCCCGTCTCGGTTATCTTCTCCCCCCTCGATGCGTCCCTCGGACCCCCCTGCCTCCTCTGCCCCACTGGGGCCCTCTGCCTCCTCTTTGCCTCCCTTTCTGTCCGGAACTGAGCCGTCAGAGTTTCCTGCTCCAGTGGTGTCTCCCCATTCTGGCTCCTTTGTGCCTTCCACTGTGGACTCGCCCTCTACTGCTGATTCGGTTTCACTGCCAACGTTTCCTGACCGCCTAAAGCATCCTTCTCCCTCTGTCTCATCTCCACCTCCTGCTACTGCTGTGCACCCAGCCACTCCTACTCCCTCACCTGTGCAGTCCTCCTCGGCGTGGTCTGTTCCTCCTGTCTTATCCTACACACGTGGACGTCGCCTCGGGACCCTTCCCTCCCAGTCTCATCCTGTGGTCTCTGGTGACACTGGCCTCCGTGCCCGTGGACTCATGACCTCTGACTTGTCTGCTGCTGCCTGTGCCGTTAATCCCACCACTACTCTTGGCTACTCCCTCATTGAACAGGAATTCCACTCAGCTCTTTCGTCATCTGTAGCTAGGTATGTTGCCTCATGCTTCGCTGCTGCAGGTCTTTCTCCTCTTCCATCCAGACTAGTGACCGTGCAAGCGGCATATGTAGCCACTGACTCCTCTCTGTGGGAGCAAGCCATGAAGGTTGAACTTGATGTATTGTTGGAGCATAGTGTGTACGAGCTGGTGGATTTACCACCAGGTCGCAAAGCTGTCGTGGCCAAGTGGGTTTATTGTTGCAAGCTGAACCTAGAAAACACTGTTGAGCAGTACAAAGCACGTCTCACGGCAAAGGGGTTCTCCCAAATTCCTGGTGTGGACTTTGACGAGACGTTTGCACTAATTGGAGAAAATGGACGTCAACAATGCCTTCTTACATGGCAAGTTGGATGAGGAGATTTACATGGTGCAGCCGCCCGGCTTCTCGGATGGGACAAACCATGTGTGGCAGCTGCGCAAGGCCCTCTATGGGCTTAAGCAGTCCCCAATCTGCTGGAACCACGAGATCACGGCGACTCTACAAAGCGTTGGTTGCCTTAGAAGGAGAGAGCTTCAGAAGGAGTGAAATGGACCGTGCTCTCTTTCTTAGTTCCCCTACAAAACCGTTGGTTGCCATCTTGGTCTAATGTTGATGATCTTCTCATTGCGTCTCTTGACACTTCCGCCGTCTCTGGTGCTAAGTCCCTTCTGCAGGCAGCCTACAAGATGAAGGATCTGGGTCCAGCCGGTGTCTTCCCGGGCATGGAGCTAGAACATGACCGCGCACATCGCACTTTGCACGTGCACCAGGCTGCGTACATTTGAAGCCTGGGGGAGCGCTCCAGACCCCTTCTCACAGCCATTCCCACAGCTTCTACACCCATGAACCCCGCGGGTCAGTCACTACTCAAATCCTTGGACCTCTCAAAGCTGGGAGACATAGTGGATGTAACTGACTACCTTCGAGTCATTGGCTCACCGATGTACCTTGCCACCACCACACGTGCTGATGTTGCGTTCACTGTCAACTTTGTGTCCCAATTCTCTCTGTGTCCATGCGAGCGACATCTTGAGGCCGCCTTACGAGTCGTCTGCTGTGCACTATCCACACCACGTGTTGGTCTCTAATCTTGTGCACAACCTTCCTTCGTGATTGATGGCTTCATTGACAGTGACTGGGCACACGACTCTGATGCATGCAGCCGAACAGGGTACATTTTCATGGTCGGTGGGACCGCCGTCTCTTGGAAAAGCGGTAAACAAGGGTGTGTTGCTCGCAGCACAGCTGAGGCTGAGTATGTTGCTCTTGGTGCAGGCGCATGTGAGGCTGTCCAGCTGTGTCGTCTAATGCAGCAACTGCGTGTCCCCATCCGTTGCATCACTCTGTGCTGTGACAATCAAAGCACAAGGGCCATTGCCAAGAGCAGTGGTATGCATCACTCCCGTACCAAGCACATCAATGTTGAGCATCACTTTGTGCATGAGTGCATTGCTGTCGGCATTGTCCAGGTTGCTTAGGTGGACACACGTTCTCAGAGAGCAGATTTCCTCACCAAAGCCCTCAGTCAAAATGTCTCCAAAAGTGCTGTTCATGCTGTTGGTCTCATGTGTCCCCATGACCCAGGTTGAGCTGCGCTATGTGTCTCACATGTCTCTATTCTTCTCCGCCTGTTGTGCCCTCATGTGTGTGCAGTGTCTGCCTGCGGGTCATGGGGGAGTGTTGAAGTTCGTTGCCACTCACATCTCTATGCCCTCTTGTCTGCTCCTCCATGCACACACATGTATAGATTAATTGACATGACCTCACCTAGGAAGAATTCAAGCGAGCCTACCATGATGGGCGGCCATGGCAAAATGACACATCTTCTTTACCCAGGAGTGCCCGCTAGAACTTGCATGGTCATGACTTTACTCTCTATCTTTGAGGAGATGTTAGGACGGGAAATGATAGGGTTCGTACATTCTCATTGCTGTGTCCTGCATCATGTCTTGCTTGCCTTGAGTGTTCTTCGAGAGCTGTATTTCCCGGGTGCTGATCCTTAGGGGGCCACCGTGCCGGGTTCACCCGCGCACTGGTGAGTAGCCGCTGCACGGATTAGTTCCGAGCGGTCGGGCTCGACCCCCGGGTGGCGGTGTGTGCTCGCTTGAGTGTCATGCTCAGCGAGTGCACGCTCACCAGTTGCTGCACCAAGACAAGAAGTGAGAGGGGAGCAAGAGAGACTTAACGTCTCTCTTGGTCCCCTCTCACTTCTTGTCTTGGTTTTTACCCGAGGTATTGAGGCAAGTGTTTCCCGCATCCATGGTGCGCCGTGTGGTCTCTCGTGCCTGGTCACTATCTCACACACATGTGCCCTAGGAAGTTGCCTGGTAACTACATGGTCAACCGGATTAACTCACCTCGCAAGGTAGCGACCCACAAAGTAGCGCAACATTGCTGCACCAAGACTTTGCTGCCTTGGGTACTGCATCATCGTACAACACCAGAGCATCCAAGCTCAACAGCTCTGCATCATCGCTACACCTGGGCACTGCTACACCAAGGCATCATAAGCTCAACGCAACACCTGTGCACTTAGGTACCGCTCCACTGGGGCATTGCAGCACCACACAGCACCGAAGCATCAAGTCACCTAGTTTACAAGGTATTCTAGTCAGCACTAAGAGCAACAACAGCAGGGGTCTTGGCCGCAACAGCAACCCAAGCGTCCCCGCCGGAAACTGAGCCAGTGCCAATTTCACCCTCTCTGGCTTGGGAGCACTGGCGCATTGAGGATGAAGCCGTGCACTTGGAGGCTAGAGTTGAGAGAGAGGAGTGGTCATGCGTCCGCTGGCAGGATCCCGAGTACTATACTGGAGGGGTTTTTGACCCTGTAGAGTGGAACGAGAGGGAGGCAGAGGCACACTGTTTGTCAGCTTCAGACGACACTCCCACGCCGCACCGCAACCCAGCCACAGTCACTCCACGGGATCAACGTCCACTACAATGAACTCTAAGCTCTCCTATTGCCTATAGCACGCGTCGGCAGAGTCCGCGCACTGCTCTTGTTGGGGCGGCATCACCAACACGAGCAACAAGTTGTAGGCACTCTCCTCTCCATCGTTCCTTAGCTCCATTTGCCTCTAGTTCTAAAGCTTCCTCCTCAGGCTACTCCAACATTCTCTCCTTGTTTTGGAAGCAACACTTGTCTCCAGCGCAGCCGTCGCCTCCACATTTGCTGCCACTGCGCACACAGCTCATGCTCCAGCCAGCATTGCCGATGGTAGGGCAATTGGCATCTTAACCACAGCTGTCGTTGACCAGGGACCGCTTGTAGCCGCCGTAGTTAATGTTGTTACACTGGTTGCCGCTGCAGCAAACACAGTAGCATGAGCAGCTGTAGCATTTAGCCACTCCACTTTCCTGTGCAGTCACCTTGATCCACACTTCTACTGTGAAGGCTTTATCAATAGCCTCATCAGCGACTTTCAGCCACCACATCCGGGTCCTTATCTCCATTGTCGTGGCCATCTCTGTCAGAAAATGCAAGGTGGCAGTTCCAACATGATTGACCTTCTCTTGTGATTCACTGAGACTGAGCATGAGCTTTCTGGTCGCCTCACTCTATGTGAGTAGGAAATTAGAGACAGTCAGTTTGTGAAAGGACTAATGACGTTGCACGTTCTTTTTTTAGCATTGACATGATCTAGAAATTTATAGGGCTAGTCATGAGCTCTCCAACGCACCAAAACCTGCAAAATTCAGCCAAGAGTAGCCCAAGTCATGCTTGTCAAAGCGCAGGCTTCATCCACCATAGAAACGCCTGACGCATCTAAGGTGCGCACACGCCATGGTGCCTCTCTTCACGTGCGAAGAGCCCTTTGCACGTGATGGAGGCATCCCCTGCACTGTTTCGACCCACCTTGATCACTTTTGTGTTGGATTTGATTATGGGGTTTGATAGGGTTTGAAACCTGTCTGCGGAACTATGGTATGAATTTTGACAATGTCACTGAGTAACAAACTGTACTATTGAGTTGCAGACTGTGAGCCAGGATTTTGGCTGTGTTCCGGTAACAACTTGTACTACTGACTTCCATAGGATTATCTATTGGAGAAACTCGGCAATCCTTCGGGGATTTTTTGACAGATGTACTTTTGTTACTCACTCCGGCAAATTTTCTACCGGAAGTCTAATTGCGGCCGAATCTCCAAGCCGCTGCGCACATCCCAAGTTTAGAAGCTCATATCTTCCTTGTAACTTGTGCGATTATGGTGATTCAAAAACTTGTCAACTTTTAGGGGAAATCATCCATTTCGGGTTTGGAGCAATCATTGAGATAATAGATCCAACTTCAAGGATTTCCCTTTTTGTGGTGGCTCGTCGGTGCCTTTCGGCTCTGCTCTTGGGGATGCAGATGGGGAATCTTCCAAAAAATCTCCACCCTTACAGGTGCCGTCCTGACAAGGGTTGCAGGTTTAATTGTCGAAGTGTCTTCCACCACATCCATCATAGCACCGTCAATAGTAACAGCGCTGCCACCAGTGTTTTCCCTTAGCCATTAGCTCTGGTGAGCTCGACACACCTTCTCTCCTGCACTCCTCCCTTATTGCCTTTGTGTGTTTCTCTTTTGTGTCCAGTTCTATTTCCTTGCAGTACAAAATTGAGGGCCACAATCACTCTATTCTTTCACGCCCATTGGGGCAGGGAAAACTCTACCGAAAACTCCGTGACAGAGTTGTTTTGTTACACCATGCCAGTTGATGATGACCGGTATGCTGCGTTGCAGGCAGAGCTACAGCAAGAGTGTGATGCTCTCCAAGCAGCTCTTAGTGCACAATCAAATGTGGAGAAAAAAGTGCGTAGTGAGCACGCTCATCATGAGATGTTCGCCGATCACATAGAAGATCTGGTCCTTAACAGTCTCCAACCTACACATCGCTCCACACTCTCTACGTCTTTTGCTGCTGGCATTACTGCTGCATTTTCCACGTCACCCGCTAACGCATCCACTACCTTTGGTGTAACGGATTCAACGGAATCCTTGGCCGACTAGGCCAAAATCGCGGTGCTTGAGGGTCTCTGACCATCAAGCCATCCCGTCTCACCGCCCACAGTCCCAGGTGACCCCGCTCGAGCCACGTGGCTCCTTCGACCGGTCGGCATGGCACTGCCATGCTACACTCCCCCCACTAGGAGTGAGAGCCGCCTCGGCATCTCCGGTAATCCCAACGTGGGATTCGAGCCCTGGAGCTCTGATACCAATGTAACGGATTTGACGGAATCCTTGGCCGACTAGGCCAAAACCGCGGTGCTTGAGGGTCTCCAACCCTCAAGTCATCCCGTCGCACCGCCCACAGACCCAAGTGACCCCACTCAAGCCACGTGGCTCCTTCGACTGGTCGGCGTGACAATGCCAGGCTACATTTGGCTTTCTTTCCTCTAATACTCTTCTAGTAGCTGTTGCCGCCTGTGCAGCAGCAGCCAAAGCACTTGTACTGCCCACACACTGGAAGCCTGAATTTGATTCAATTCCACCTCATTTCACTCCCAATCTCACCTTCTCCTCATGGGAGATTTGCTTAAGTGCATGGGCTGAAGGCAGCAACTGTGGGAATACTACCAGGGACCAAATACCTCAGCTCTTCATCTCTTTGTTCCTGTCGATACTGAGTCTGCCCGTGTGGTTCCTGTTCTTACTGACGAGATTGGGGCCTACAACGCTGCACCGCACATCGCACACCTACTGACCCTGTCGGCGCATACACCCTCATCTAGCATCACAACACTGCCAGAGGCCATGCTGCACCGAGCGTACTCACCGTCCAATTCAGCACGCTGTCTATGCATGCTGATGAGATTGTGGATGCGTCATGCGTGATCTTGGCAAAATAGCACCTGGGTAGTTTACCTCTTGGGCTCACAGTCTATGCGTCTTGCATGATCTTGGAAAAATAGCACCTGGGTAGTTTACCGTAGTTTTCTCCATTATTTATGGCCTCATCCCAGAATCTTTAGACATCTTTAGAGAGGTCAAGGCCTCAGAACTCAAGTGTCTTGTTGTAGATGTCGTTCCAGATGATGCTCCACAGCCATCGGTGCACTATGGGAGTTCACCTCTTGGCGTCTCACTGACTGGTGGAGCACCTTGCAAAACAAGCGCATCCATCATTGTGGAGTCATTGCAGTCACCACGGCACCACCGGCCTCCTCATCCAGTTCATCCTCATCTACCACCTCTACATTGTCCACTTCTCTCCTCAGTCAAGGTGGGGGAGGAGCTGTGGGCATGGTGAGAGGAAAGGCAGAGGTGGTAGCAGATCAGCTGGACAGGGCGGGCGTAGAAAAGGCAAAGGCTCTAGTTGTTCCACCTCTTCCTCCTGTGCCCCCTCCCCTTGCTCTGTTACATGCTGGAACTGTGGTGCTACTGGCCATTCCGCTCCCAAGTGTCCAGCACCGCCTGACGAGGCTCGCCTGACATTTTCCATGCGAGCACATTGGACGCATACCACCAGCAATTCTGGCAACTCTGCTCTCGTGTCCACTTCTACTACTTGATCCAGCCGCAACCCACCTTCATCCGTTGATGCACCACTCTACACCACTACTGCAGTCGCACCTCCACCTCTTTATCCCTGAGAGTGGCCCCCAGGATTTGACGGGCCAGTTTACTATGGCCCTCCCTATGGTCCCTACTCTCCTCCACCTTTGGCCACACCCACCTACCCTTCTCGGCTCGTCTTCCCTGGTGTTGTCATCACCCGTGATCCACATGAGGACGGCCGCTAGTTGGACGCCGTTCTCTCTCACTTCGTCCACCAGCGACATCTTCGTGACGAGGGAGGTGAGAGTGGATGTTCAGGGTCAGAGTCACTTGCGTGTACAGTGTAGCTCTGCATGTGCTCATGTGCAAGGGTGTATTCCAGTTGATGTGTCGTGGATTAAGGAGTGGCAGTCTGTTTGCTTGTCTCGTTTTCTTGCAGCGTGTGGTCAGCATCTCCCACCACACTTCCCCATAGCCACTCTCAGCCACATCCCTGCTTCTATTCACATGTTGAGTGGCTTCTGGATACTTGACTTAGAAGCCATCCACCACATGACCTCCTCTTGCTCCTCTTTTGTCTCACATGGCCGTGTTGGATCAGTTCATTTTGTCCACACTGACTCCGGCCAGCTTCTCCCTGTTCAGGGGGTGGTTCGGTTTGTTCGACCAGGGGGGAACTAATCTTGCCTGATGTGTTGTACATTCCCTCTCTTGAGTTGAGTCTGGTTTCTGTTACGACACTTAATTACCAGGGCATGGACTTCTCCTCTGGCCATGGCATTCCATCAGTCTCGCATCACACCACTGGTTGCTGCAAGGAACTCGTTGGAACAGTCTATTTTGCGTCCATCCTTTGTCCCTACACGTGCTACGTCTGGTCTTGTTCACATCGCATGCTCCCTCTCTCCTGCTCAATCTCAGCTACTCCATCGCAGTCTTTGTGACATCCACATTGCTGCCATTGACAGTCTTCTCTGTGGGCTTCTTGCTGACGGCCTTAACACCTCCTCCTTTTTTTCCCCTTTTCCTAACAAGAGTCTTGACTGTACTCAAGGAAAAATGCATCGGTCCCCATTCTCTGGTTTAGAGTCTTGCATGTCCCACCCCCTTGACCTCCGGCATGGTGATGCCATGGGTTCCCTTGCTCATGATAACCTCAAGGGGGTTGGTCGCTATGTCCTTTGTCTCACTGATGATTTCTCCTGCATGCGCTGGGTCTTTGCTCTCAACCAAAAAAGTTTAGTGTGCTCCACTCTTGAGTCCTGGCTCACCCAGGCTGAACTAGCCTGTGGTTACAGTCTTTGCATATTTCAATTTGACCATGGGGGGGGGAGTTTATGGGTCTGACTGTTGGTTCCTTACCTCACGCGGGGTGTGGATGGAGTCATCCGCTCCCTACACACCCAAAGAAAACCACACATCTGAATGCTAAAACCGCACCCTAGCTGATGGTTTCCACAATCTACTCAGTGCCTCTGATCTTCCTCCTCTCTTCTCTTTTGAAGCTATGTCGTAAATGACCTGGGTGTGGAACCGTGTTCCACATGAACCTCTCCTCCGTCACAACACGCCCTTTGAGCGCTGGTTTGGCCATCTTGCAGACATACATCTTGCTCACGTTTGGGGCTGTGCCACTACCATCTTCTTGAGGACTTCCATGATGGCAAGCTTAGTCCTCAAGTGCGCCTTTGCACCTTTCTTGTTTTCTCTGCCATGTCTAAGGTTCGGCACTTCTAGGAAAGTGACCACTGTCATGTCAGTGAGTCCCGCAATGCTCTCTTCTTTGAGAATGTCTTTCCTTGAGATTTATCCCACATTGCTCCATCCTTGTCCTTGTCCTAGCTCCGTCGGCTCGGGGGGGAGGGGGGGGGGAGGGAGGGGGGTCTGTTCCAGCCTCTGGCCTTGTTGGGATCCTTCCTCGTAGGAAAAGCCTCTGCACGATGACCACTTTTGGTTCTCCCTCTTCCTCTCCTTCTTCACGTGCCCCTTCCAAGGATTCCCCTAATCTGCCATCCTTCTCACCGACCACATCTTTTTCAGAGTGGACTCCATCTCCTACTAAGTCCGTGTACATTCCTGCCGGCACTCCAGCATAGCCCTCTCCTGGTGTCTCCATACAATCACCTGCACTGTCCACTTTTGACTCACCACAGACGTCTGCACCACAGATCTCATCATCTATTGATGCCTCAGAGCCTGATGTCCCAATTCCCCCTCTTACATCTCACTCTCCTACTGATCATGAGCCATACACACGTCTCAGCCCTCTCAGCACCATACTCGCTCTAGTGCATCATCCACTGCGGCTGGCTCTTCCGGCAGACCCGCTGGCCTAGATGTGCTCGAACTCGCTCTCAGCGTAGTCCGTCCTAACTCTGGTGTGGGATGTGCACTCACTGCTCATGAGTTTTACAACACTCTCAAGGCCTTTGTTGCCGGCTATGTTGCAGCCTGCTTTGCAGCAAGTGGACTTTCTCAATCCCTCCAGAATCTACCACAGTTTGGCAAGCACATGAGGATGCTGATGCTGATCTCTGGAAAATGACAATACAAGAGGAGCTGACTGCCCTCAAAGAACATGGGGTCTTTGAGCTCGTCGATCTCCCCGTAGACGGCAAATCTTTCTCAGCCCGTTGGATTCCCTAGCGGAAGCTGAAGCCTAACGGTAAACTTGATCAGTACAAGGCTTGGCTCACTGCCAAGGGGTTCTATCAGATTGTTGGCATTCATTTTGAAGACACCCTTGCACCAGTCGGGCGGTATACCATTGCTTGTTCCCTATTCAGCCTGGTCGTCCAGCATGACTGGGAACTTGAACAAATGGATGTCAACGGTGTGTTCTGACATGGATAGCTGGATGAGGAGATCTATATGGTGCAACCGCCAAGATTCATTGATGGCAAGAATATGGTCTGGAGGCTGTGCAAGGCTTTGCATGGGCTCAAGCAGTCTCCATGCTGCTGGAACATGGAGATCTCTTCCACTCTTAAGAGAGGAGGCTACCACCATAGCACAGTCGACCCTGCACTATTCTTGACTGCACCATCTAAGCCTTTTGTGGCCATTCTTGTCTATGTCAATGATCTCCTCGATGTCTCTCCTAGTCCTACTGCTTTCCTGTCGGTGAAGTCACTATTGCAGTCCACCTACAAGATGAAAAGAGTTGGGCCTAGTTTGAGTGTTCCTTGGTATGGAACTCGAGCAAGATCGTCTGCGTCGCACACTGCACATTCATCAGGCAGCCTACATTCGCAGCATGGATGAGCGGTTTACCTCTTTGATGACTGACATGCTCATAGTGTCTACACTAGTGATGCCAGCAGGTGAGTGCCTACAGAAGCCTCCTGATACATCTCAGCTGGGAGAGACGGTCGATGTCACCGATTACCTCACTGTGATTGGGACCATCATCCATCTTGCGACCACCAGATGAGTGGATGTGGCCTTCTCGGTCAAATTCCTGGCTCAATTCTCCCAGCACCATCGTTAGAGACACCTTGAGGTAGCACTACACGTTGTCTGCTATGCACTGTCCACTGCTTTTGTAGTACTATGCTTCCTTGCGCAACCCTCAGTGGTCATTGATAGATTCAAAGACAGTGACTGGGTACGCGACACTGATGCGCGCAGTCAGACCAGGTACATCTTTCTTTTTGGGGAGAATGCTGTCTCGTGGAAGAGTGGAAAACATGGATGTGTCGTCCGTAGCTCCAGTGAGACAGAGAATGTAGCATTTGGTGCAGGTACATGTGAGAGTGTGTGGCTATCCAGCCTGCTGCAGCAACCACACGTCCTCATCCGCTGCATCACCCTACCGTGTGACAATCAAAGCGCCAAGGTAATTGCTAAGCATGATGGAATGCATCATTCCCGCACCAAGCACATCAACATTGAGCACCATTTTGTACATGAGCGCATTGCAACGTGTAGGATTTTTCAGCTCGCGTCTAGGTGGTGATTAACGATGGCATCTTCCTTAATTGCATGTTCATGGTGTATTACTATGCTTCCTTGCGCAAACCTCAGTGGTGAAGACGATTTCTGAGCTCGCGTCTACGCGTGGTCTGCTATGCACTTTCCACTACTCGTCAGAAACGTGTAGGATTTCTTACCAAAGGACTCCGCAATGGCTTGTTCAAGGCGGCCGTGCATGTAGTTGGCCTGTTATGTTTTCGTGATGCCCCTGGTTGATGTGTACATGTTGTGTAGACCATGCTGCTCAGTGATTCATTTGTATCATGTCTCGCTCTCATATGCGTGTGAGTTGTTCATCTGTGGGTCATGGGGGAGTGTTAGTTGTGGGTGACACGCAAGTGATCTCTTGACTATGTGTACACACACACACACACACACAC
>SZWC01027347.1:11000-25382 GCA_023375785.1 Penium margaritaceum | reverse complement strand
CTCACTCATCCCCTTTCCTTCCACGCATCTCCCTTCTCCACCACTCACCAGCTCCCAGGCCCTCTAACCAGCCATACCGGGAGCGGACACGGAGGCAGCGCAAAGGTGCACACTGCGACGCACGGACGAAAAGCCATCACCTCCTCAAACCTATGTTTGCTACCGACTCCGTACTTGGCAGCGTCAACGGGCAGTCGGCCCAGTCGAGGCCAGTCGAGGCCAGTCGAGGCCAGTCGAGGCCAGTCGAGGCCAGTCGAGGCCAGTCGACCGGCAGGCTTGCCGCTGGACGAGGTCAGCAGCTAAGCGAGAGCAGAGAAAAAAACAGAGTGAGCGAGCGAGTTGGCACGTAGAGTGACGAACAACGGCACGCGTCGACTATTCGTTTCGGATCCCATCCCTCACAACCCTGTCGTCCCGTGGCTTCCATTTCTTTCCATGTGTTGGCCCCAAAAAACTCACGTCGTTCGTTTGTGTGGAAAGGGCTCAGAATCTGGCTGTGCAACATTCGTCGATTTTTCCTTTTTTGCTCGTCACCCTCCACCAACCGGCCATGGCTGCCTGCCCTCACACTGCACCGCTCCCCCGCAAGACCCCGCGGTTCTCGCCGCCCAGGCGGGCAAAGCCCCGATGCCCACGTCACCATGAGGATCGCCAAGGTAGCCGTAGGCAGACCCTTCTCCCGCCCCAAGTTCCCCGGCCCCCCTATCCAGCGAGACCTCATCCTGCTTCACAAGTGAGTTCCCGAGCTGGGGTACCGTCGGCCTGTCCTCCAACACCGAGACCAATTTCACCAAGAGCTGCGAGCTTGAGGTCGCCCACGCGCGCTGGGTAAGTTTTTCTCAGGCGTTTTGGAAAAAACGTCTCAGAAAAAAATCACCCTACCGTGCTTGAGGTCGTCCACGCGCGCTGGGCCGTGCTCGGTGCTCTTGGCTGCATCTTCCCCCGAGCCGATGGCGAGGAACGGCGCTGAGTTTGGCGTTGAGGCTGTGTGGTCCAGGGCCAGCGCTCAGATCTTCTCCGAGGGCGGCCCTGACTACCTCGGCAACCCCAGCCTGATCCACGCCCAGTCCATCCTCGCCCTCTGGGCCGTCCCAGGCCATTCTCATGGGTGCCGCCGTCGAGGGCTACCGCGTCTTTCTGGCGGCCCCCTCTTGGGGGGGGAGGTTGAGGGCCCCCTGTGCCCCGGCGGTGCCGTCGATCCCGACACCGCCCTTGCGCTGATGACCAAGGAGATCAAGAACGGCCTCCTCGCCATGTTCGACTTCTACAGTCCAGGTCATTGTGACTGGCGAGGGTGCCCCTTGAAGAGCCTGTCCGACCACTTTGGCTGATCCCACAGCCAGCACGCACGCACGCACGCACGCACGCACGCGCGCGCGCGCACACACACACACACACACACACACACACACACACCTGGTGCACCGACAATGGCACTGAGTTGTTCAACGGTGGGACGGTCGGAGGTGGCGGCATACGTCACATTGGGGTGCTGCCGTGCGTGCGCCAGCTGCCCCTCACTCACATCCGTCGCCACCACCCGAGAAAAATACCTCGCCAGCTGCCAGCAGCAGTCACCATGACATTACATAGCAGGACATGGCATGGCGTGGCATGACATGGTATGGCATGGCATGACATGGTATGGCATGGCATGGCATGGCATGACATGACATGCCATGACATGATACAATGTAGCATGATGTGGCATGACATGATATGACGTGGCATGAAATAGCATGGCACTGCATGGCATGGCCTGGCATTGCATGGCATGGCATAGCATGGCATGGCATGGCATGGCAGGGCATGGCATGGCATGGCATGGCATGGCATGGCACGGCATGGCATGATAAAATGTAGCATGACATGGCTTGACATGATATTACGTGGCATGGCATGGCATGGCATGAAATAGCAAAGCATAGCATGGCATCGCATGACATAGTATTGCATGGCTTGGCATTGTCTGGCAAGGCATAGCATGGCATGGCATTGCACAGCATGGAATTGCACGGCATGAAATGGCATGGCATGGCTTGGCACAGCATGGCATGACATGAGATGCAACGACATGAAATCGCATCACCTGCCATGATACAACATCCCATAGCCTGCCACAGCGCAACATGAAATGTCATCGCGTGACAAGACAAAGCTTCGTGTATCATTCATGATAAGGCATGCATCATGACATGGATGGCATGGCATGGCATGGCACTAGATGAGATGACGAGACATGACAAGACGTGGCATGGCATTTCACTGAACACCTCCCGTCCCCTTCTGTTCCCCGTCCCCAACCCCCCCCCCCCTCCACTCCCCTCCTGACCCAGCCTTGTTCCACCCACACCCAATTTTCCCGCGCTCACCTCGACGGCCGCCTGTCCGTTGCCGGTGCCGACGTCCCATGCCAGCTGGCGAGGCTCACGGCAGTGGCCNCCCCGTCCCCCACCCCCCCCCCCCTCCACTCCCCTCCTGACCCAGCCTTGTTCCACCCACACCCAATTTTCCCGCGCTCACCTCGACGGCCGCCTGTCCGTTGCCGGTGCCGACGTCCCATGCCAGCTGGCGAGGCTCACGGCAGTGGCCGGCCACACACTCAAACAGCTGCTGGGGGTACGTGGGTCGGTACCGCGCGTACAGCGCAGCCTGCCGCGTGAACAGGTCGATGGGCGCCGCCGGCCCCGGCGCCATTTGCCTCTTCGTCTCTTGCGTACAAGCGTGCGTGCTCTCGCGCGCGTGTGTGTCCGTGCGTCGCCCAGTCTCGTCCACCACCCGGTTGCCGCTGCGGATGACAGCTGCTGCGCACCACGCCTGCTGATGACAAACGGATCCTCAGCCCTGAGCAGCGCAGTGCAATGCTGAAAGGGTCGGCGGTGTGCTGTCCCAAACGACGAACGACCAACTCCGCGTGCTGCACTGGTCACAAATCAGTGGATGCCTAACTTGCCTTTGAATAGCGAAGGAAGTGAGGGGGCGCATAAGCGGTCTGATGCCGAGGCGCGCACTGATGCGACGCCGCAGTGGGGGGTGCAGGGTGCAACAGTGGTTGGGGGTTTTACTGCAAGCCCCATGCTGCTGCTTCTGGTGGCGTTTTGGCGGTAGGAAAGGTTGCGTGCGGGGTGAGTTGATCGCACGCGTGCGTCGGTTTGCGACGGGTTTTTAGCAGACGTTGCGGCGTTGCATTGCATCACATTGCGTCGCATCAACATTGCACTGCGAAAAGGAAGGAAGAATCAAGAACCATTTGGGTTGGACGGGGGGAGAACGAGGCATGTCACACGAGGCCGGAGACCGCCCACCGTTCGCTCTCAAATAGCAAAAGAGAATGAACTGGGGTGGGGGGTGCGGCTGGCAAACGCCAAAATGTGCTGCGATTGTGGATTGTAACTAGGGAAACATCCCACCGACGACGATACACAAACCACCAACGAAGAACCATTATTCCCACCCTGCCCTACACAAGAAATTAGTGATAAAATAAGCCTTTCACAGCCCATTCGCACTTTGAAGGCCAAGAGACAGCACAAGAGAACCTGATTCGGTTTCACGTGGCCCTTGGCACCTATGCCACCTGACACTTATCTCCCCCATCACCCTTCATTCAGGGTTTTCCAATGGTGCCCCCAAGAACCACTCCTTTCCATTTACGCCATGGAACCTATCATGGCATACATCAAATTGTACCTCCAAGGCTTCCACTCACTTTCGTAGAAATATCCACGTTTTGCACAATATATAGAAGGAAAAAAAACAAAAAACCAATTCAAAAATCCAGATTCTACATCTACGGTTGAAGAGAGGTATCACGCGAGGCAGACAATAGTCCAACTTTGCATGTGCATCGTTGTTCCTCCTCTTTGAAGGGCATGCTTCACAACGTTGCTAGAAAGGGCTAGACATTCATCTGCAACTTCGGGACAAGGCTATGTTAACCTTGGAAAAGAATACCTCTTAAAAAAGTAGACACAACACGTAACTCCCGTTGATTCAATCCAGTTCCCTCTTCATAGAAAATTTAGTGAAGAATCATGATTCAAGTATGAAATCAATGAAACATCAACATTGCACTACGATGGAAAAGGTGGAAGAATCAGGAACCAATTAGGTTTGGACAGGGAAGAACGAGACATGTCACACGAGGCCAGAAACCGCCCACAAATCGCTCTCAAATAGTAAAAGCGAATGAACTGGGGTGGGGGATGCGGCTAGCAAACGCCAAAATGCGCTGCAATTGTGGATTGTAATTGGGGAAAAATGCCAATGACAAAAACACAAAAACCACCAACGAAGATGAAAGATTACCACCCTGTCCTATAGGAGGTATTGGTTACAAAAAAAACATTTCACACCAAAATCCCACTTTCAAAGCCAAGGAAAATCCCAAGAGCAATCGATTTGGTTATACCTTACCCTTGGCAACCAGCCCATTTGACACTTCTCTCACCCATCACCCTTCATTCCGAGTTTGCCAAAGGTACCCCTAGAACCCCTACTTTTCATCTATGTCATGGAACCTATCATCACATACATCAAATTGCACCTGAAACGTGACCCCTCCCTCTCCTCAAACAATCCACATTTTCCATGATATGAAGGCACAAAAAACAAAAAACCTAATTAAAAAAAATGAATTCTACAACTGAAGTTGAAGAAAAGTATCGCACCTTTCAGAGAATAATATATTTTTCATGCGCATCGTCAATGCCCACTTCGCTTTGGAAGGCGCGCTATAGAGGTTTACCAGCCAGAGTTGGACATTCATTTGCAAAATAAGAACAAGGCTATGTCAACCTTAGAAAAGCACACCTCTAGAAAATAGAAACACTTCAGGGAAATCCCGCTAACTCAATCAATTTCCCTCTTGATAGTAGGATCTATGAAAATCACGATTCAAGTGGGAAGTCAATGAAACCCTAGAATCAACACCAAAATGTAGCATCGATTCACACCCATAGGTTCATTTTTGGCAAAATACAAAGAGATAACGTCTCCCACACATTTGGAAAGCCACGTGGACCAGCATCAAAATAGAAACATAATAAATGAGCGGGAGTCATTTGATTCCTCATTTTCCTTTGTCAACTTTTTGGTGGATTTTACAACATTTGTGAATTCACGTAGACACATTTGAGTTCCGCATGTCGCTTCCCAAAACAAAAGTCAAAATAAAAATCAATGTGTTCGTTTAGGGCCTTACCTATAGAGAGCTTAAAGAATCAAATGGATTGTCTGGGATGGAGATGTTCATGTGAAATATGAGAAAGTAGTCAGTTGATATGCATGAAGTGTTGCTAACATTGAGGGTGATGTTGAATGTAGGTAATTTTGTTGGTTGGTTGAACTCAACCACTAAAAATCACCAAAGTGGTGGTTGATAAGTAGCCTCCCCACTCCAATTGGTTGAGTTATGAGCATGCGCAAATGGCATGCAGTTTCTAAAAAAAAAACAGACCATCGCAAGTATTGGAGCAAGATATCTATTGCTTGCTCATTTCTCTCTCACATCCTAGATGTTTTCCCACAATAGCAAACGGCAGGATGATGTGGTTATGAGAAGCAGTTTGCTAAAAGCCGAGTGCCTAAAAAATAAAAATCCCATGCTTAGTGGACAACCGAGCACCACAATCATAGGAGTAGCTCCTCACCATCAAAGTTTTCATTTGCATTTATATCACTCTTCTCTATGTTAAACGTGAATGCCCGGCACAACCTTCATTGGGGAAAGAAGCCAACGCCATTCGGGTTTAGGACATATTTGGACTTTATCTATGGCATTTCGACAAGCTCATGCGAGTGTTGGAGATAGCTCGGTTTTAGCTGACAATCCGTATCTTCACCATGGATTCCTGGGCAATGAACCTTTCTCTCATGTTGGACGGAAAGGGGTAGTTTTGCTTGACCGAGACCTTTCAAAACTAAAAAAAAAAACTATCGTTTATCATTTTTGTTAAGTGATGCAACATGATTTACAGATTGAACCAACACACATTGAAAGGTATGATGGGAATGGTGTGCCAAAAACTATTTCTCACAACCCTCGATTTATGCCATGTTTCAAGGATTGTGCTTGAGTATTGGATGGAAACCACATTCTCACGTGGGTGTCTTTAGAGCCGCAAGCACTGTTCTAAAATCTAGGGAAAAGACGTAAAATTTTTTCATCGTTATGAATTTCTACAAGACTATTATGTGGATGCATGTAGGTTGGAAAGAGAATGCACACGATGTAGGAGTTTATAGACATGCTTGTGTTGAAGGAATCAAGGTGCAAAAAGGAAATCACTTCCTTGCTAATTTTGGATATCCAATATCGATGTAGATTACAATGCCATACCTTGGTGTGCCCTAACATCCCAGAGAGGATCCAATGAATGGCAAATCAAACACTCTGAGAAACCCACTGGATTATTGAATATGCAACATTCATTAGTATGCATGACAATAGTGCGTGTAGTTTGACAGCTCAATCATCGCTTCAAGGTACTCACTAAAATGGAGGAAAAAACTGTAGATTTATAGGTAGAAATATTGCTTGCGTGTTGTGCTTTGCAAATGGTTTGTATTTTGGCGGGCATTGAGGAAGGGGTACATGTATGAATTCCATTGAACATTGAGGTTTCTAGAGCTTGGTCACTTATAGAAGACATGAAAATGGATGATTTTAATGCGCCTATTGATGCTAACACATTTTTTTATTGTCTTATATGTGAGATGTACCTCTACTTTGTGACTAGAAGGGCTAACAAGCCTATGTGAAACTATCATTATCCATCTTGAAAAGTTCGACAATTATTTCCTATCATGCGTTTTTTCCTCTATCTTGTTAAAACTGTAATTTCACATACCAATCATATGGTTATGAACGTTACATTCTCCAACATAAAGAAACACATGTGAAAGAAGGAAACGAATAAAATAACAGGTTCATTAAGTTCTTATGAAGTAAATATCATGCATCACTGAAGCATTCTTGTGTTATGAGACCTTCCATTAACTGAGTAACCCCCATTTTACACACTACAAACCTCAATAATCAGTGTAGCCATCGTACAACAGGCATTCATAAATATGCATCAACACATAATAAGGCATGAAATCGTTTAGAATGGGGAACACCCATCCATGAACATGTAAATGAACGTCCATGCTGTAGTAAAGCTTTCCACATACAAAATAAGATAACTAAAGTATGAATGATGAGTAATACTCTACAACATATGATTAGCTTGAAATGAATAAATGCACAACGTGACAAAACTTACAGTTAAAACGCCCACTTCTCATGTATGGCGGCCTTTACAAGGAAAAACCACTTGGTGGTACATGGCTCTTTGTTGATCGTTTAGAATATTTGTGCCATTTCTCATAAGGTAGACACATCTTATTCATGACGATGTCACCGACCATTGCCATCTTATGTGCATAATCGGAGCCATGCATGCCCTTGATGAATGTGGCGAGCTTGAGTGCTTCACGAGCAAGGCTCCTTTCGACACTCAAGCCACATAGCCCACGTCCAAGACCTTTAATAATACCCTTTTCCAACATCTCCTGCACATGATGGTTGAACCCACCCCCCCGCCCTTCTAACTAAAGCAGAAGGCCCTCCCCCGCCAACACTAGAACCATCAACTACACGAGGTCTTCAAATAGCAGGACCACCTGACGGTGCACCACCGCCACTGGCACCACACAAACCACCATCCCCATCCTTGAAGCACCGTATGTACCCCCTCAATTTCCCTTAACACCCATTCCTACACCTCACATAGGTGCAGCACCACCAACACCATGAACATGAGGTAGGTGGTTGTAATTCACCACCTATCTCTCTAGCTCCACCAGTAGCATCACCATCATTGGGGCAGCATCAAACCTTCAATCGGCCAATCCTATCCCACATGTTGCATCATAATTGACTATAGCAACTGTAACATTGCCAACCAATTCTTCATCACTTGCCGCAATGATTGCTCCACCACCCTCATTGCATGTTGGCAATAGGCCAACGACTTATCCAATAACCCTTGATGATCACAACCTTGCATACCCGTATGGAGGCCTCTCGTTCCATGATCTCGTAGAGGTGTCCACCACCGTATGCTTTTGTGTACCTCCCATTCCACGACTGCACCCACTCCTTCCATTTCATCCACCTCGTTGATCTCCGCATTGAGATTTTCCATGATAATTTTGTCGCCTTCAAGAACAATTAACTCCTTTGATGGAAAATTTTCTATGGCAGAAGGACGGTGTATCACCAAATTTTTACCTCCCACTAGCTCCCTTGCGAGCACCATCTCTCAAAGGAAAGTAGCATCTACAACTCCATTATAACTATGAGCCTTCCTAGTGGTTGCAAAGACATGCAGCCACATGGCATAATAGTGGTCAAACCTTAAAATGTTTGGGTTACTGTTATCCTCTCGATCTTATCATCTCTCCTAATATACTTCAAACACTCTTGGTCTTAGTTGGGTACTCCGCCTTTCAAGCCGACACCATTGAACTTACGCTTTTGAAACAGATTACGATACTCTTATTTCGTATTTTGCACGCGATTGAGAACCTATTTAGCCCCACATTTGGTCAGTTTTGGATCCAACGCCTACTTGGTTTCCCCCAAACATGCGTTGAATTTGATGAAAATTTTGCCCCACATCTCTACAATCCGGACATGGGTAGTATTTGTGTTGTGTGGCAGCTTCGCCAACATAAAAAGAAGCACATCGGTATCTACCTTCATCTTTCACGCCCTCTCATGTGGTGGTTTAACCAAGGATGCACCTTCTTACCCGCCTTCAAATGCCCAACTCTATTGTAGTGAGGAGGGTTTAGCACCGGAGGGATTTTGGGTGTCTAGTGGATGACGTGCCTTGACGGGCTGAGGGAATGGCTGGTCAACACGTTTTTTGGCCTTGTTTTTTAATTGGGGGGATGGAGAATGGACCTTAGTGCTGCTCTTTCCAAGCAAGTGGCCTTGCATGCTTCCTGCTACGTATCAGAATCGACTTATGCAACAAGTGAAGAGAGGGCTAGGCGTGGGGATTGAAATGGGTGATGGTTACCCCCTCTTATAGCCTTATGAATGGACATGGCAAGAAGCGAGAGCTAGGGCTAGGGTTTTGATGAGGGAGAGCGAAGGAGCGAGAGAGGAGATCCAACCATTGCGCTGAACTCGGACCAACCTTGGACCGAGTTGGAGCGATCGTTGGACATGTGCCCATTTGGTTGAGCGAGGGTAGTTGTGTTCTGTCTCCATACACATGGCATAGGGGAAACCCCCAATTTTCAGTGGCAGACTATATGTTACATGCGAGTGGAGAAGTAACGACCTTGAAATCCACATTATGACAGGAGTGAGGGCGCAAGGGATCCGCATGGGTCAATTGAGTCTTGCATGGGTCATAGACTCAATCCTCTCACATCGACAGAATTTTAACTTTCGTTTTAGGAAATCGAGAATCACCCTTGACTTGAGTGATCATGGAGACCTTAACCACACAACTGAAAAATACCATCCGTGAGCATAAAAAACTCAACCATCTACTGAAAGTGACTGAAATTAGCCTCACCTTGATTTTTTTGGTCCACTTTCAGACGGAGAGTATTACCAGGAATGTATGTCGCTCGAATTTTTTGGTTTTAAAAAATTTGATAGGCTAACAAAATCAAGTCGAACGTTCGTTTTTTTTTAAGAGGAAAAGCGCAAAAACCGCGGACCAGTTTTAGATTTCCCTGCTTTCTTCCAGCGGGGACGTCTAAAAATTACATAATCACAAGAGAGTTACTAATGGAGCGCAAAAATTGTTGAACCATGTCGGAATTAAATTCACAACGGGTGTGGCAGGGAAGGGGTGAAAATCGTCGGAGTGAAATCCACTGGCATTTTCATTCACGCACTCCAATCTTGGATGGTTTGGTTCGGCTGACGCAGACGTGAGCGGATGACATGGCAGTCAATTTTTCTGCATGAGCACATCCGTGCTTGCAGTAATCGATGATTGTGGACAGCTGCGAACTGGAAGTGGGTGAATGGGACAGATTTCACCAAATTTTGGGGTAAGAAGTTTTCAGGGTCCTCAAATACTGATGTCACAAAGGGAGTGGGTGAGATTGTCGCGCCCGCTCACCAATTCTCAACCACGGCAGGCGTCGGTTCGCCCCCTTGACAGGGTGTGTTTTGCATGTTACTATTTATGAAATCGCTCAAATAGTTGAGAGGAATCCGCTCAGCTGTACGGATTCGCTCAGACGGAAGTCGTCGTTTCACTAGGAACCGTTTGGCTTGCACGGCCTCGTCGAAAATTATTTTCCGGTCAATGACTCTGCTGCCCGTTGCTTTTTTTGACGTCTGCATTGTGTCTCGTTGGCATTCCATTCATCCTCTTTCGCCGTTGTTCGCTTCTTACTGCAACATTTTCCCCTAGAAGTATTATTGGCATCCATTCCAACCTCGGTGCAAGCTGTTGCAGAGCATCGTTTGCGACGGGAATGAACAAAGCATTGTTTGGTATTCGTTCCACTGGAATCGTGTAGAGGACATTCACCATGAAATGAAATATTTTCCCGCATCCTACGTGGGAGAGCACAACACCATCACAACGATGTGGAGGTTTGTTCGAGTAGACATTTGCACGAGTTTGTCCAAGCAGCCTCGCAAATCGAGGACCGTTCAGCTGCGCGGATTCCTTTCACCTAGTCGTCCGATTTCGTAAATCTTGGTATGCCAAACGACCCCTCAATCTTGACAAACAGCATGTTGAACTAACCACACGGGCCATGTGGTAAGACGAGACTAGGCAACACGCTGTAGGTTTTACCTGAATGAACAGGATAACCCAGGGTCAGTTAGAGAGCGCTGCCCATTCTCCGGTGGCACGGGTGAGGGTTCTTGAACCTGATCTCTACCCACTCGTTCTTGATGGTCAGAGCCCCTCGACTGGTGGTATTACTCCCTCCGCGCTGCCCATCTTACCCTTGATGGAGTAAAGGAGGGGGTGGATTTTACGACCTACTCTTGAGGTATTCCAAAAAAAAAAAAAACAAGAGGCCGGTGTTGCACGCAAAGCGTGCATAGGGTTACATAGCAACCTAGTACAATTGTTGCTATACTCAGAAGAACTTTCAAGTTTAAAATTTCTTTAAACTTGATTGGCTAAAAGATATGTCCGTAGAGAAGCTTTTAAAATTCTCTAAAAAAATCTATTTTTTTGCCTTGTCCAAGTTGACGTCATCAATTAAGCATGAAAAGGTGCTTGGATACATGATACCGTACTAGTACTTGAAAGGTTGAGACAAAAATGAAAAAGTATGAAGACAAAGTGTGGTGGGGGTGTGGGCATTTGGAACAAATACAAAATCCTGTTGGGGTATTCGATACAAGGACAAATTAAATCATGGATGTGATCTCAAATCCGCATGTGCGCATTTCTTTAGTACTTCGTTGCTCGAAATCTGAAATTTGAATGCCGCACAAGCGAGTGTCTAGTGTGGTCGCTTGCTTGCAGCCGCACTGTTCATCGTTCAACCGCGTTGCTACATCAATGTATCCGGCAACTTTTGAGCTGTTTCGGTGAACCAAAATACAATGTACCCATATGAGCAGAAACCGGAATTGGGAACAGATCCAAATAAAGCCACTGTAAATAGGGGCAAAGACCAAAAAAAATTGTCAAAACCTTATTTGAAAGACATTTCCTGTCCTGTTCTGGTATTGAGAATGTAAATTATTAGATTTCGTTTCATTACCTGACTCGTGGATATGGGAAGGTCAACCCTTTTTTCTTGTGGACATCTAATCATGTACTCCTTGTGAGAAATGTCTCAATTGTTTGACATTACTTTGTAGTTTTGAACTTTTTATGTACCTAAAGATTCCTTCACAACCCCATTTTAGTTTTTATATTTCCAACATAGCAAGTCGTTAGGCAACGGGTTCAACCACTTTATTTCTCTGGTTCCGTGCTAAATACACGACCCCCTCAGTCAGGTTACGTTCAAGAGCCCCAAAAAAAACCCACTTTCAGGCGATCGCAAGTCTGTTGTGCGTCTCATCCACAGCGCGTGGATGAGACCACGAGGGTATCTCACCCCCACATATGTGGGGGGCCCAAGCAGGTCACGGAGGCTCGTGACCAGCTTGGGTCACGACCAGGGGGACCTCATGCACTCGCCCAATCTGCCACCTTCATTTGTCAAACCCCAACCACAACACTAACTTTCCACCACACCTCAGCAAGGAATCAGTGGTGGTTTCTCCTCCAAGCCACAACCTTTCACGAAATCTGGAAACTCCGCTATAGAATTAGCCTAGGCAGCACAAAAAACCCCCGAAACCCCTCATCAATTCTAATGCCTCAAATTCTAAAAAAAATCGAGGACTACATCAACCTTCATATTCTATACCTTAACAACCAAAACTCACCTCAAAGCCAGAAAAAACTTTNACAACTGGATAAAACACAGCTCTTTACACCGGGAGGATGGGTAATTCCACAAGCAGCTCATTGAGCTGCTTGGGAACCCCCTCAATCAACAGTCACGACCGTTGGTTGGAACTACCTTCGATGGTGGACGTTAGTGGCTCAAGGCCGGCGGCCCGACTCCCACATACCCCAAGGAACAGAGTTCCTTGGGCACCTACCCCGATGTGACATAAGACACATGGAATGCAGGGTGTTCAATTCCCTGAAATCTCCTATCGTGAGATGCAGGCAGGGGTTAACCACCACCGAGGCGATGTTTCAGCCAAAAAAAAAGGGTCACGACGAGGGGGGGGTGATCGGTGGATACTTGATAGTACCACGTATTTTCAGCATCCATCGTGACAGCACCTGGTCTGCTGTCACGAAACGCATTTGCAGGATGCATGTCCGCCACCTGGACCGGCAGACCCACAACCTCTACACGATGGAGATCGCGCACTTGCGAGCTTCATCTTTTCTCCTGATAGCAAACCCGTGAGGGAGAGTCACAAACCAGCAAAGATAGAGAGCAAATAATTATGACAAGTAGTACTAGGAAGGCGGCAGCTACACATTCAACATTTCGACGTTGCCTCTTACCATAATCTAACGGTGAACTTGAGGGACACTAGATGTTAACTCGTTCTTATAAGGGCTTGGCTCGACGAATGGCCGTGTTTCAAGTTAAGGCAATGACGTAAAATCGACCTCCCTGTAAATCATCATAAGGGGTCAACTTCTAATCCATCCGCCATGAAGAAGCATCATGGACAATGGATTCAAACAATTATCAAGCTCCAATCGAGGACAGAACCATGTCGTTTAAAAATGCACAACACATTGCAGGTACAATACTATGTCACCTAAAAAGTGGAATAACGGGTGTAGCTCAAAATACATCAAAACACCTACAAACATTGCTTTCCGTGCTTTTGGCGTCAATTTCAAACTTGTACGTATCAAACTTGAAACAATGTGAAGAATCTGTTTGTAAAAGAAAATTACATCCACACATAAACGATAATAAGTAAGTCGTACAAAATTGTAGTGTAAAGTGACAGAAACTTTACAATATTTGTAAGTTTATTCAGTTTTAAATTATGTATGCAACATCATTGGTATTCGGGTGAATACCTACACATAAACTATTTTTTAGTCCTTCAATGTAGCAAGGTAGGAATGTCTTTATCTAGACCATAACAATAAAATTTTGTAAATATAAGCATGCATCAATGTTCATGTCCATTGTGAAAAAATATTCATATTTAAACCTATATCTACATATAAATCTTTATCTATTTTTACATCTATATCTATATCTGTATGTTAAAACAAAATAAACATGTATATTTAACTTTATATCTAACTTATTTTTACATTTAGTGAAAATCTAACTGTTCACTAATGTATGTCTATATATGGTTCTAAATCTCTACTTCTATTGGTTTCTACATTTACGTTTGAAAATTTATTCTTATCTTTATAATGATCTATTTTTATAATAATGTTTACATTTTTATCAATATCTATATCAAAATCAACAACAACAAAAAATTATATTCATATCTACATCCATATCTATATCTATATCTATATATCCATATTTATATCTATATCTATATATATATGAACATCTATATCTTTATCTATATCTCATTATTTATTTATTTTAGAATTTCTATCTATTTCGAAATCTATATTCTAGATCCATATCAATATTCATATCTATATCTAATTCTATATTTATATCTATATCTACATCTATATCTATATCCATATATCTATATCTATATCTATATCTATATCAACGGAGCCGCAGGAGGCGGCGTCGCAGGGGGCTCTCAAGGAGCTTCCAAAGGGGGTGGTCCCGGACAGCCTGTCCCACGGATCCACGTCAGAGGGTGTCTGC
>SZWC01027346.1:2336-23599 GCA_023375785.1 Penium margaritaceum | reverse complement strand
ATTACCAGGTACTTTCCTACACGGATATAGTCATTAACTGGAACCTTCCTTCTATGAGACACAAGATGTTGGAAGCTTCCAAGAAACACCCCAATTCCACTTTCTGTCCTAGGAAGCTTCCTAGAGAGAGAGAGAGAGAGAGAGAGAGAGAGAGAGAGAGAGAGAGAGAGAGAGAGAATTACAATATTAACTAGCTATTGAACATGAACCTAATGGGAGAAAGTGACATACGAGTTGGGAGAGGGGGAGTGGTGGGGGGAGGGCAGGATAAAAGTGTACTAGGTGAGTGTATTGGATAGTGAATAAATATTCTAGTGAATTTTTGAAAACTTTGTACACTTGTGTATTCACTTTTGACATCACGTGGATCAACGGACAGAGACACATGTGTGTAGACAGGGTCAGGGGGGGAAGGCGGGAGGACACCAAAGGGAAATATATATGTGATGAATGTGTTAGATAGTGGGCACACTTGCATGTGGACGATGTGTACATATGCACCATACTCTTTTCCCACCTCCCCCCCCCCCTCCCTGTCAGTGACCACTCACACCAAGTAAGACTTCCACTTACATTATACACATGTGTATTGCTATGATACACTCACCACCTAGACAGTGATGCACTACCCCATACACTTACCCCATACACTTGTCCCATCTCCCCCTCCTCCTCCCCTCCCTGTCAGTGACCACTCACACCAACGAAGACTTCTACCTACATTATACACATGTGTATTAATATGATACATTCACCACCTAGACAGTGATGCACTCCCCCATACACTTACCCCATACACTTGTCCCATCTCCCCCTCCTCCTCCCCTCCCTGTCAGTGACCACTCACACCAACGAAGACTTCTACCTACATTATACACATGTGTATTAATATGATACATTCACCACCTAGACAGTGATGCACTCCCCCATACACTTACCCCATACACTTGTCCCATCTCCCCCTCCTCCTCCCCTCCCTGTCAGTGACCACTCACACCAACGAAGACTTCTACCTACATTATACACATGTGTATTAATATGATACATTCACCACCTAGACAGTGATGCACTCCCCCATACACTTACCCCATACACTTGTCCCATCTCCCCCTCCTCCTCCCCTCCCTGTCAGTGACCACTCACACCAACGAAGACTTCTACCTACATTATACACATGTGTATTAATATGATACATTCACCACCTAGACAGTGATGCACTCCCCCATACACTTACCCCATACACTTGTCCCATCTCCCCCTCCTCCTCCCCTCCCTGTCAGTGACCACTCACACCAACGAAGACTTCTACCTACATTATACACATGTGTATTAATATGATACATTCACCACCTAGACAGTGATGCACTCCCCCATACACTTACCCCATACACTTGTCCCATCTCCCCCTCCTCCTCCCCTCCCTGTCAGTGACCACTCACACCAACGAAGACTTCTACCTACATTATACACATGTGTATTAATATGATACATTCACCACCTAGACAGTGATGCACTCCCCCATACACTTACCCCATACACTTGTCCCATCTCCCCCTCCTCCTCCCCTCCCTGTCAGTGACCACTCACACCAACGAAGACTTCTACCTACATTATACACATGTGTATTAGTATGATATACTCACCACCTACACAGTTATACACTATCTCATACACTTACCCCATACACTTTTCCCATATCCCCACCCCCCCTCCTCCCCTCCCTGTCAGTGACCACTCGCACCAAGAAAGACTTCCACCTATGTTATACACATATGTATCAGTATGATACACTCACCACCTACACAGTGATACACTGTCCCATACACTTGCCTCATACACTTTTCCCAGCTCCCCACCCCCCCTCCTTCCCTCTCTGCCAGTGACCACTCACACCAAGGAAGACGACCAAGAAACTACCATGAGAATACAAGTGAGCTGATACAGAGGTCTACGTGTGTATAAAGGACACCAATTAACTATACCTCGGCTGCTGGTAGCTGCGTAAAGGATGGCACCAGTAACTTGGACAGAGTTGGCAGGGGCTAGAAGATCCCACACAAGGCTGGGAGCCTCGTGAGTCCTTAGTGGTGTCTGCAGCAGCAGCAACAGCACCAGAACTAACAACAGTGTCTAGGATTGGGTGTGATCCGATGGGTTACATACCTGGTGGTGATGATGGGATAGAGGGAAGATCATCGGCAGTGTAGACCTGCCGGTAGATCTCACGCTCCTCCTCCTCCCAACAGGTCCTGTCGTCGTGCCAGTAGGTGGAGGAGAGCATGCGAGCCCAGCCAGGGATGTCAGGATCTTCCTCTGGATGTCTTAACGCGTGCACTGCCTCTCTTGCAACAGTGCAGGGTGAGTCTAGCTCATCCTTGGGGGCCCGTCAAGAGGTGGCAAATCCAGCTTTGCCGACGTTGAGATCAAAAGTTGGTGCAGGTGTAAAAGAAGAGACGGAGAAGGAGAGGTGGCAGTGGCTGCTAGACGACGTTGACTTTAAGGGCTTTGATGGACGACAGGTTGTCCGCGGGACCAATACCATGGTTTGTGGGAACAGATGGTGCGCCATGGAGAACCCCGCGGTCGGCCTAGAGGGTGAGTGGGTCCATGAGGGCCCATGGATCGCGTGCTGTGAGGGGTTTTCCTCACTGCTCTGACACCAGTCAATGGTCTTGGATATGCTTGTTGTGTGTGTGGACTACATGACAGCATGGGGAGACCCCCACATGGAACACACGCCATGGATGTGAAGTTTGTACTTAGAAAAAAACAAGACAAGTTGAGAGAGGGGAGCAAGCGTCAAAGAACCGGTAGGTGTGCATCTTGCTCGTGCATCACGCACGGCGAGGCCACACCGCCACCCGGAGGTCGAGCCCGACCTCTCGGAATTAAACTGAGGGTGGATTCTCACCAGTGACGGCCAATGGATGCGGTGGCCCCCTTAGGATCAGCACCCGAGAGAATGTATCAGCTCCCCAAAACCCACATGCAAGAATGGACGCAGATCAGGCCATCCTAAAGTGTCCGATGTCATGCCTCCTTCACACCCAAGGACAAAAGTCAAGAGAGTACAAAATGTCAATAGGTTATCCCGGGTAGAATCCTGGGAACGCTCAGCGGCTACCTGGAGAGACTGGACCCATCGACAAGCTCCAGTCTTGAGTGTGAGATCGCCACGTGAAGCCATTATTACTCAATCCCCTGCACATGTGTGCTAGTGCATTTGGTTTAAGATAAGAGGGCATTCCGGATATGAGAGGCCATAAACTGGATAAAACATCAACAGAAAGCTGACGTTAACACTTAGAAGCGACATTCCTGGGTCATCGCGTCGAAACGGGAATAGGGTAAAAAACGTGCTTAGAGGCAAAATGGGGTAGTCTGTGATTATTTTTTCATACTAGGGATATTGTTGTAACATAATTTTGTACTATGGGTGTGCATAAATGATTTCGTGCTCTGGGAGGTTTTCATAAATCATGACAAACGGAGGACAGATTAAAAAAGTGTCTTTTTTTCATGCCCTTGGTCATGACCAGACAAGTTGTTGTTGCCACCCGGTGCTGCCGCTACCGCTCGATGTGGCTGCTGCAGCTCGTGGCTGCCGCTGCTGCTGCTGCAACAATGGTGGC
The DNA here is from genome assembly GCA_023375785.1 of Penium margaritaceum. Lineage (NCBI taxonomy): Eukaryota > Viridiplantae > Streptophyta > Zygnematophyceae > Desmidiales > Peniaceae > Penium > Penium margaritaceum. The sequence goes on along the minus strand of SZWC01027346.1, from coordinate 19,967 downwards.
GCTAAGTCACACCACCAAGGTTGGTTTTGTCACCGTCTCTTGCGGTCGCGTAGTGATGCCGATACTACTGAGGTCATGGCGAAGTCTCTACTGTTGACGACTGCTGCAACGGGTCCCAAGCACTGCTGCTGCGGTGACTCTCACTGTTGCTGCCGGTGCTGCATCTTTGTGGTGCAGCTCAGTGAGAAGGGTCTAGCTGCTCTGATACCAAAACAAACTGCTATGAAACTTCATTGCCTTGCTGCCACTGACGTGGCGACATTGTCCAGTGAGTTGACGCACTCGCAAGCGCGCAAATGCAAGAAACAGCAAGGATTGGGTGAGAGAAACACGCAAAGTCTCATAAGCTTCAATAGCTTTAGCAATGCAGCAAGAAACAACAACTGAGAAGCACACAGCATAAATACTTGCTGCGGCACACGACGGGTGACGCACGCGGCAGTGTCAATTTGTCCTAAACCTGGCCCAAATCCACAGTTTTGGCCGTAATTCCGCGCTCAGGCATCCAAACGCAACACCGTCTAGACCTAGAGATGTAAAATCTCAAGTCAAACGCTAGACTGGTCACATGCACAGGTTCGACATTGATCGGTGGACACACAATGCAAAACAAAAAATATTAGGCTCAAGAACCAGTCCACCAAGAAAACTCTAGCGACTACAAAAATACTGTAGAGCACCCCAGCAAGCATCCGAGACACTGTGGCAACAGTGTGGCAGCTGCTGGTGGCTGTGCCTACCACCCGTCAGTACTCTGACGCAAGTTGGGTCCGCATCAGGGATTTGCACGAGCATGGACACGGCCGAGTGGTCACTATAAGCTGTACAAATTAGACGTGGAACACAAACATTAACACGGGTCTCGACCACCCAGAAAATCCTATGAGCCATGAATGGGTGAACTAGGTTGCCAATGTCAGAAACCGGGGTGCGGTTCCAACGTGGCCTGACTGGCCTTCTACGTTCACGGCTACTTTTGTGCAGGTTCTGAGTCTAAGCGTGAGCTTTCTGGTCGCCTCACGCTATGTTTCTGGAAGTGGAAGACAATTGTGATACGGTCACTTTTTGCGAAGGGAATAACGCGATTTTGCATTAGTTTTCGAGCAAGGACATAATCTGAACATTTGTAGGGCTAGTCATGTGCTCTCCAACGCACCAAACTGTGCGCGATTCGGATAACCGTAGCTTCTGCTACGTCAGTCGAAGCGCAGCACCCCAAACCAGCCGCTCACTCGGTGGCGCGCACCACGTCGCCCGCCGAGGCACCTTCATACATCAAGCACCCATCAAAAACGCCATTCCGGAGGCGCAGATGTCCCTACGCATAGTGGCGGCGCCCCTTGCGCCTTTGGGGTCAATTTCGATGAGTTAATCATCGAGTTTGGCGATGGGGATGGATGTGGGTCGAAACTTGTTCGCGGACCTCCAGTCGGAATTTTGACTGTCCCCTAGTAACAAAATGTACTACTGAGTTCCGGACGCCGAGCCAGAAATTTGGCGAAGTCCCTCAGTCACAAACTGCGCTACTGGAATCCGGCGGATCATTTGCCGGACGCCTTGGCAGCCCTTCCGGAGCAAAATCTCCAGATGGACTTTTGTTACTCGGTCAGGTGGATTATCCACCTCCGGTCAAACCGCGGCCGACTCCCAGAGCCGCCGCGCACACCCCAACTTTGGAAGTCCATATCTCCCTCGTTACTTGTCTGATTCCGGTGAAACAACTTCCACCGGATTCAGCGATTCGTCAACTTTCAGGGGCAATCCTCCATTTTAGGATCCGAGCAATCCTCGAGTCGCCAGATCCATCGACGAGGAATTTCCTCTCTCTGGCAGCTTGTCGACGCCTCCCGGCGCCGCACTTGGGCATGCAGAGGGGCAAATCTACAACATTCTCCCCCTTGCATCTGCCATGCCCGCTGCTCCTGCCTGCTCTTACTCATCTTCCGCTGTGCCCTCCAGCCCATCATAGCTGGTCATCCCAAGTCCGGCCATGCTCAATGTGTGCCGGTCCACGGGTTGCGCTTTGGTCAAGCAATCTGCAAGCATGTTGTGCGTGCTGCAGTGTTGCAGCACCACCTGCCCCTTTTCAACCATCTCCCGTGCGTAATGATAACGCACGTCAAAGGCTTCGTCCTCATGTGCTGTAGCGGGTTGTTGGTCAGAGAGATTGAGCCGGTTTTGTCCTCTTGCACCACCGTAGGCTCCCGCTGCTGCACGCCCAGCTCCCCCAGCAACGTGCGGAGCCACACCGCCTCCTTGACCGCCTTGGCGAGCGCGAGTGCTCCTCTTCCACTGTGGAGGTGGTGACGTAGTCTTTCTTTCTGCTGCACCACAAGACCGCTGCTCCAGCGAGGAAGAACACTTAGCCAGATGTCGACTTCCGCTTGTCCACATTACCAGCATAGTCTGCGTCCGTGTAGCAGACCAGACGCAAGGGGTCTACCCGCCCCTTGCCGTCGAACCTCAAGCGTGCATGCCGTGTCGCCTGTAGGTAGCGGAGGATGCGCTTGACCGCCTGCCAGTGTACTGGCTCTGGATCGGCCACGTACCTGCTCACTTGGCCCACTGCATAGGCCAGGTCCGATCGAGTCGCCACCATGGCGTACATGAGGCTGCCCACCGCCGATTGGTAGGGCACCCTTGCCATATCCTCCCGCTCTTCTTTTGTTTGCGGCACCATTGCCGCACTCAGTTCACAGGTCGTGGAGACTGGACTGCCAACTGGTTTGCAGTCTTGCATGTCGTACCGCTTCAGCACCTCGGCCGCGTATTTGGCCTGCCCCAGCTCAAGCGTGCGCGCCCTCCGGTTCCGCGTGATGCTCACCCCGAGGTAGTACTCCAGCTCCCCCATGTCCGACATCTGGAATCTGCTGCTCAGCTGCTCTTTCAGCCGGTGTAGGCTCGGCAGATCCGTCGAGCACACAATCAGGTCGTCCACGTAGAGTGCAAAGATCTGATGGAGTTGTTTGTCGCATAGCACGTACACGCTGTGATCCGCTTCACAGCGCTTGAAGCCGAGTTGTGCCATGAAGCTGTCCATCTGTTGGTACCAGCATCTGGGCGATTGTTTTAGCCCGTACAAGGACTTCCGTAGCTTGCACACCTTGCCCTCTGGCGCCTCCACCCCCTCTGGCACCTCCATGTAGATCTCTTTGTCTATGATGTCATTGAGGAAGGCCGTCTTTACGTCCATTTGGTGGAGCTCCATGTCCTTCGAGGCCGCCACCGCAAGGATCGCCCGGATGCTTGTGAACCTGGCGACGGGAGCAAACGTCTCATCGTAGTGCTCCCCCTTACGCTGTGCGCAACCTTCCGCCACCAGCCGCGCCTTGTACTTGTCAACAACACCTTCCTTTGTGAACTTGGTCTTGAAGACCCACTTTGAGCCGATGACCTTGGCATCTTTCGGCCTGTCAACCAGCTCCCACGTATCATTTTCCGTGATGGACGCCAGCTCAGATTTTATGGCTGCATCCCATTGATCCCTTTCAGGCCGTGCAAGCGCCTCTCGCATGATAGTTGGCTCCGTTGATGCAGCCAGCATGCACCGCATCATGCCAATCCATCAATCGGTGCTTGCGTCGAAGCGCTTCCCCGCTTTTCGCTGCCTCCTGCTGCGGCGCGGTAGTTTTGGTGGCCCATCGTCGCTCTGCTGCGATCCCTCTGACTCAGCACGCTCCGGTTCATCATCGACCGGATGGTTCCCCGAGGATCTCTCCCACTCCGGCGAAACATCGCTCGGACGGCCGGCGCGTCCAGTGGTTTTTCCACCAACGCCCGTTGCACACTCTGCCGGGAGTGCACGCCTTGGCACCCTTGGTGCCTCATCCGCCGGATCCTTTCGGTGGATCTCCTCATCAGCTTGATCGTCATCGGAGTCCCCCGCTTTGGCTGCGACCGCTGGTGCACCGTCGCGCTCTGATGCCGCATCATCAACTTCGGCGTCGGCCGGCTCCTTCTCGTAGTCAAGGAGCTGGAACCACTCCCCTGTCTTTGGGAAGTCCACCACGCCCACTTTGTTGCTGCTGACGTAACTCTGCTGCTCGTCGAACTCGACGTCTCGGCTGCGGATCATCTCCTCCTTGTGCATGTCATAGAGCCGGTACGCCTTCTGCGCGCTCTCATAGCCAAGGAAGAGATACGACTTTGCCCGCGGCTCCAGCTTGCTGTCGCGCCTCTGTGCAGCCTGCACCACCACGTGCGCCTTGCACCCGAATACTTTCAGGTGTGCCACACTTGGCTTGCGTCCGCTCCAAACCTCCTGCGGCGTCTTCCAACCGCTCTTCTCCTTCAGCACCGCTGTAGGAGTGAGGTTGATGGTGTAGCTCGCCGTACGCACAGCTTCCGCACAGAAGCTTCGCGGCGATTCCGCATCCACCAACATGGTCCGTACCATGTTCAGCAGCGTCTGCTTCGCCCGCTCCGCCACGCCATTTGACTGAGGCGAATACGGCGTCGTTTGTTGCCATTTTATGCCCTGCTGCTTCATCCATCCGCTACAGCCCACAACCTCTCCACCGTTATCGATGCGTAGCGCTCTGACCTTCCGGTCAGTGTGCGTCTCCACCGCGGCGATGTACTCCTTCAGCCGGTCCAGGACCTCGCCTTTCCGCTTTATGAAGTACACGTGGAGTTTTCTGCTGTATTCATCAATGAAGGTGATGAAGTAACGCGTGCCACCATTTGACGCCGTCTTGAATGGTCCGCACACGTCGCTGCGCACGACCTCCAGCAGGTCCGAGGCGCGATTCTCGTTCTCCTTCAACGGTTTGCGCCGCGCCTTGCCCAAAATGCAGGGCTCGCACTTTTTGTGTACTGCTGCATCCGTCGCCTTTCGCACCGTCGATGACGAGGCCGCGTACCAGCTCGTGCTTCGCCATCTCCTTCACGACTGCGGGTGAGGAATGCCCCAGACGTCAGTGCCAGAGCTCCAGATCAGCTCCCCCTCCTTTGGCCAGGTTGACGGTGCGTTCCTGCGAGTCTGTCAAATCTGTCGCCGCGGGAATCACCTTGGTCTCCACGATGTAGAGCCCTCCCTTGCGCTTAGCCTCCAGCATGGGCTCGCCGCCACCATCCTTCCGCACGACTGCCCCCTTTCTCCTGAAGAGCTCGTATCCCTTGTCTGTCAGGCGGCTGACACTTAGGATGTCAGCCAAGCCAGGTATGTGCTGCACGTTCTTGATCACGCGCTGCACCCACTTCCCACCAACCACCACCTCCACGTCCACGTCTCCTTGGCCAGCCGCCGGCTCGACCTTGTCGTTCGCGACCACCATGGACTTGCTGGACTTGGTGTAGTTGATGAACCCGANCCCCTTTCTCCTGAAGAGCACCTCGTATCCCTTGTCTGTCAGGCGGCTGACACTTAGGATGTCAGCCAAGCCAGGTACGTGCTGCACGTTCTTGATCACGCGCTGCACCCACTTCCCACCAACCACCACCTCCACGTCCACGTCTCCTTGGCCAGCCGCCGGCTCGACCTTGTCGTTCGCGACCACCATGGACTTGCTGGACTTGGTGTAGTTGATGAACCCGACCTTCTCGACTTGGGTGTGCTCCTCGGCTCCGGAGTCAAGGCATCGCCGGTTAGCCTTCTTGAGGTAGTGGTTCTGAGTGCCATTGAGGAGCGACTTCTTGCCTTTGGCGTCCTTGCCACCGGCCTTTACCTCCTCGGTACACTCACAGGCCCAGTGGCCCTCCTTGCCGCAGTTGCGGCACGCACCCTTCTTGGCGCCCTTCTTGTCGCCGCCATGTCCGCCACCTCCCTTGCCCCCACTTCCGCCACCACGCGTTTTGGTGACGAGGGCCGATGAGGAAGACGAGGACTTCCCGCAGCTCCGTCGTTGCGCCTCGTTGCGGATGTACTCCGCGACCGCGCCATAGGTGAACTTGTCCTCTGCCCATCCTCCCAAGACGGTGATGAGAGGGCTCCAACTGTCAGGAAGGGCCATGAGGAGGGCCATCGCCTGCATTTGCGTGTCGATCTTCCACCCCACGTAGTTGCACTGTGAGGCGAACGACTTGATCTCCTGCATGGCAGAGATGACATCATCTCCCTCCTCGATTATCACTGTCAAGAGTCGCTTCATGGCAAAGATTTTATTCGCCAGCGACTTGGATTGATGGATGGTACAAAGTTTTTGCTACCTTGGAAGTAGCCCCATTGCGACTCAGCCGTCTCGGACACCAGCAACATGAGCGCCTCCGTGTTCTTCTTTTCGAAGGCCTCCTTCTGCGCTTCCGCCGCTGTCGTGTCGTCGATGACTTCGGTTCCCTCCATGACCTATAGCACACCCTTATGCGCGAGGTGGATCTCGAAGTGCCACCTCCATAGCCCAAAGCCAGGGCCACCCGCATACTTCTGGATGGCCTGCGTCTCCTTCTGCGCCATTGCGCAGTCTTCCACTCCGGGACCTCAGAGTTTGATTGCAACGTCGTCCCCGATGACAATCCCGTCTGCCGCGGAAGCCGTGAACGATGTGGAGTCCGGTCAGGGCTGTGGGCCCATAACCCTTTTTCAGAAACCGGGGTGCGATTCCAACGTGGCCTGACTGGCCTTCTACGTTCACGGCCACTTTTGTGCAGGTTCTGAGTCTAAGCGTGAGCTTTCTGGTCACCTCACGTTATGTTTCTGGAAGTGGAAGACAATTGTGAGACAGTCATTTTTTGCGAAGGGAGTAACGTGATTTTGCATCAGTTTTTGAGCATAGACATGATCTAAACATTTGTAGGGCTATTCATGAGCTCTCCAACGCACCAAACCGTGTTAGATTCAGATAACCGTAGCTCCCGCTACGTCAGTCGAAGCGCAGCACCCCAAACCAGCCGCTCACTCGGCGGCGCGCACCACGCCGTCCATGGAGGCGCCTTCACACATCAAGGACCCATCAAAAACGCCATCCCGGAGGCGCAGATGTCCCTACGCGTAGTGGCGGCGCCCCTTGCGCCTTTGGGGTCTGTTTCGATGAGTTAATCATCGAGTTTGGCGATGGGGATGGATGTGGGTCGAAACCTGTTCGCGGACCTGCAGTCGGAATTTTGACCAAGTCATCGAGTAACAAAATGTAATACTGAGTTCCGGACGCCGAGCCAGAAATTTGGCTGTCCCTCAGTCACAAACTACACTACTGGCATCTGGCGGATCATTCGCCGGACACCTCGGCAGCCCTTCTGGAGCAAAATCTCCAGATGGACTTTTGTTACTCGGTCAGGGGGATTATCCTCCTCTGGTCGAACCGCGGCCGACTCCCAGAGCCGCCGCGCACACCCCAACTTTGGAAGCCCATATCTCCCTCGTTACTTGTCCGATTCCGGTGAAACAACTTCCAACGGATTCAGTGACTTGTCAACTTTCAGGGGCAATCCTTCATTTTAGGATCAGAGCAATCCTCGAGTCACCAGATCCATCGACGAGGAATTTCCTCTCTCTGGCGGCTCGTCGGCGCCTCCCGGCGCCGCACTTGGACATGCAGAGGGGCAAATCTAGAACAGCCAAGACGCACCAAACGTGTCACATAAGAAACAATACGACCGCGGGAGCATCAGCGGGTCAAACTAAGAAGCGCTTGAGAAAATGTGTGGAAGCGTCCTAGCGATACCGCCGTTGACTAGGCGTCAGTGCCTGGTCAGACGGTGACGTTAGTCACAAGTCATGCACACAACGGCAAGGGTTTGGCTAGGCGACACAAAGACAAAGTGTCAGAATGCTTCAATAGAATTTGCAGAGAGAAATGACAAATGACAGGTCCATGGCATAAGTACCTGCCGCGGCGCACGGCGGGTGTCCCACGCGGTAGTGTAAGATCTGTCCTAAAACCGGCCCAAAATCACTGTTTTGGCCGTAACTCTGCGCAGACATGTCAGAATGCTACGCCGTCTGAACCTAGACATGCAGAATCACAAGTCGGACGCTATGACTGGTCACATGTATGCATCCGGCATCGAACGATGGACACACAATGCAAAACATGCAAATCGGGCCCACGGCCAGTCCACCGATAAAGTCCTACGTGCTGCAGAAAACCTGCAGGAGGTCACGGGTAGCGTCCAGAGCTCTGGAACGGTCGTCGGTCAGCTCCAAGCTGGTAGTCGGCCACCGGATGATGCACCGGTACCGCCTGGGTCTGCATCAGGGATCTGCACGAGTATGGACACGGCCGAGTGGTCACAGTAAACTGTACAGGTCGACAGGAACGTCACAAATCACAACACTCCCCCATGACCCGATGGTACGCATGTCCATACACGTGCAGCACTGAAACGAGTACAACAACGGAACGAATGGCCACCACAACACCCCACACTCAACCACTCTCAGGCAAGGGGCGAAGTCCGACAGAACGAATGGCCACCAGGAACTTTCCGCGGGCGAGTGCCTTCGTCAAGAAGTCAGCACGCTACATGTCAGTGCCAACCTAAATGACGGAGATCACGTGTCGCTCCACCAGGTCACACACAAAGTGATGCTCTACTGCAATGTGCTTCATGCGAGCATGGAAGACACGAGAGTTCCCCACAATAGCAAGAGCACTCTGGTTGTCGCAACGAAGCACAATGGCGCGTACTGACTGACCCACCTCAAGGAACAGATGCTGTAGCCATACCGCCTCAGCAGCCCCTGCACCCAGAGTGACATACTCTGCCTCCGATGAGCTACGTGCAATGCAGCCCTGCTTCCCACTACGCCAGGACACTGCGGTACCACCGAGCAGGAACACGTAACCGGTGCGACTGCGTCCGTCTGGGCTCCAGGCCCAGTCGCTGTCAGTGTAGCCGTCAAGGACCACCGAACACTGCCGGCGAAAGCAGAGTCCGAGGTACGGTGTGGAGACCACGTACCACACCACTCGCACAACCGCATGAAGGGCTCTAGCACGTGGAGCCTACGAAAACTGGGCAAGGAGGTTGACGACGAATGCGATGTCCGGACATGTGGTAGTGGCCAGGTACATCAGAGATCCGATGAGACGGAGGTACAAGGTCACATCAACTGTCTCCCCCAGCTCTGTGGGATCATCCACCTTCAGGGCATCCTGCCCGTCGGGTGTGAGAGGTGTGGAAGTTGTGGGCATTGCGTCGAGGAGATCGCTGAAGCGCTCCCCCACAACACGTGCGTATCGGGCCCGGTGCAGTAGCAGAGTACGCCATCTACGGTCTCGTACTATCTCCATGCCAAGAAACACCACTACAGGACCAAGGTCCTTCATCCTGTAGGCAGTCTGGAGAACGGCCTTGGCCTCCTTCACGGCCTCCAATGAAGGATACGCGATCAGAAGGTCGTCGACATAGACCAGGATGGCGGTGAACAGCTCGGGCGTCCGGCGGATGAAGAGAGAGGGATCTGCCTCACTCTGTACATATCCCGCACGAGTCAGGGTGCCAGTGATCTCCTGGTTCCAACACCGAGGAGACTGCTTGAGGGTGTACAAGGACTTGCACAAGCGCCAGACCTTGTCGCCATCCTCAAAGCCGGGTGGCTAAGCCACATAGATCTTCTCATCCAGAGAGCCATGGAGGAACGCATTGTTCACATCCATCTGGTGTAGTTCCCAGTCATGCTCAGCCACTACACCGAACAGAGCTCGAGCTGAGGTCATACGGCCGACAGGGGCGAAGGTGTCAGTATAATCGATGCCCTCAATCTGAGAGTACCCCTTGATGACCAAGCGAGCTTTGTGGCATTCCTGTGAGCCATCTGACTTTACATCCTTGCGAAAGATCCACTTGACCTGAATTGCCTTCCTCCCAGGTGGAAGGTCGACTAGCTCGTAAACTCCGTGCTCTCGGATGGCACGAAGCTCATCCTCGCAGGCAGCACACCAAGCGTTAGCATCCTGTGATGAGAGAGCTTCCCTCAGTGTACCCGGGTCAGGCGCCAAAGAGGGAGAGCTCTGTGTGGCAAGAGCGCACGCCTCAGTGCTAGGTCTGACGACCACAAGATCGGCTGCAGCATCACAAGCGATGTTGAACTCGCGAGTGACGAGATCGTGCCCTACGGGACACGCTGGGTGTACCTCTGTGTGCTCAGTACGGACACTCAGGCCTAGGGCCTTTCTACCGAGGTCACCACTCGTGACACTGCGAGTGGAGCGCCTGGGTGCAGGGCCAGACGCTCGCTGAGCTCCGGATTCCAATGGTCGAGGAGACCGCCAGGCTCACGAGAGTAACCTGGGCTCGAGGGGCGCACCTCAGGCTCAGGAACGGGCACAATCACAGCCGGGGAGATCTGAGGCAAGGGAGCTGGTGATGTCATGAGAGGAGATGCATGTGTGGGAGACACGGGACTCGGTGTGACAGTAGGGGCAAGTGAGGCAGGGCCACACACAGAGGCAGGAGTGCCGGCGGACACAGGAGTACGCACAGGTATATGATCATGGGTACATGAGGGAGGCGAGGGAACCGGGTTAGAAGCTGGTGGTGCTAGAGAGGTCTCTGGGCTGACAGCGATGATCGCTGGGTCATCAAGAGCCGGAGACCGTGAAGTGGAGGGAGCTCGAACGGACACATCAACCTGACGAAAGGTGCTCGCAGGCAAAGACTCCCCCATCCGGCGAGAAACCTCACACGTAGGGATGAGCGTGACAGACAGCAACATAATCAGCGTCAGATCACGGTAGGTGAGGGACTCAAAGAAGAGCGCGTCACGTGACTCAACAATGCGACGACGGGTAGGGTCCCAAAATCGCCAGGCCTTCGATCACGGGGAGATGCCTACAAAGGCACACAAGCGACCCCGCGGTGAGACCTTGGACCCCTGCTGGTCCTCGGTGTACCACACGGAATCCAGGGACCCCCAGACGCGAGGGAGACGAAGGTTAGAACGATGGCCGAACCAGAGCTCATACAGTGTGACGTGGTCCGGAAGAGGACCGTGCGGGAGGCGGTTCCAGACCCAAGTCATGTAGGCAAAGCCCTCAAAAGCGAAGGACTCTGGAAGACCGCACTCAGACCGCATAGCGTGAACCGCATCCTCCATGGTGCGGTTCCAATGCTCAGAAACACCGTTCTGCTGAGGAATAGCAGGAGCGGAGACCTGGTGAAAAATCCCGTGCTCAGCGAAGAAGCTATCCATCTCGCCTAGAAACTCGCCGCCACGATCCGAGCGGAAGGTGTGCAGCGTGTGGCGGGACTGACGCTCAGCCATCACTAGCCAGAGGCGAACCGCTAGAGCGGCGTCACTCTTCTGGCGCAGGCTGTAGACCCACCGCATCAGGGTGAAGTCATCAGTCAGAGTCCGGACGTACCGACCCCTATCGGACATAGACTCGACAGGAAGAGGACCAAGAAGGTCCGAATGGACTAACTCGAGAGGGCAAAGTGCGCGAGAACGTGAGTCAGGATAGGTGCAGCGATGCATCTTACCCTGGGCGCAAAAGAGACAGTCGGTCTTGGGCGGCTTCTTGAAAGAAGCTGCATCAAGACTGAGAGCGGGCTGTGTCCAAATGAGCTTTGACACAGTGTCAGAGCCCACATGACATAGACGGCGATGAAGCAATCGCTGGTGCTCAGGAGACAGGACACCAATGACAAAAACACGAGCTGAAGGGCAAGGGGAGCAAGGAGCAGAAGTCCGGGAGACACGGTACAGGTCATCCACAACAGAGGCATGCAGAACAATGCTGCGAGTGTGAATCACAGTCACAGGCGCGGACTCGGCAGTGTGCTCCAGAGAGAGTCCCATCAGGGTGCAAGCACGTACAGAAAGCAAACTGAGCTCAAGGTCAGGCACAAACAGCACCTCGGAGAGATACAAGGGGCCAAACGGACCATCGAAGCGCACGACCCCAACACCCTGGACTGGCAAGGACTGACCAGAGCCTGTGCGGACGGAACGAACAGACGCAACAGGGCCGAGAACAACGAAGTCACTACGACGACACGTCATGTGATGAGTGGCACCTGAATCGATGATCCAAGTACCACCGGGATCACGACTGGAGGACATCACTGTACAACGGGCAATGGAACACTCGGCCTCAGACGGACGCTGAGCAGCAGGTGGGGAGAAACGACGAAGGGCACAAAGGTGAGACTCATGAATCCAATTTGTACAGTCAGGCCCATCATCATCACATGCCGACTGTGCCCCCCCACATAAGTCATGCCGAGCCACATGGACAGACGGACCGACAGTCTGTGAATCACTTGGTTGTGACAACACACTCGCACCTCCCTAAAAGCGGAGCGCCAGAAGGTGTCGAAGCTCGGCGATGGTGCGGTCGCGTGGGTTCGGATCGCTGCTACTTGTCGGTGGAGAAGCAGGAACAGCTGCAGTCGTGGCCGCCACGCGTCCGGAGGAAGGCGAGGATGACGTGCTGGACGCGGAACGGAGGGCGTGTGCAGCCTAGAGCCCACGAGTAATCCGCGCCCAGTCGAGCGGCTGCTGGCACTCGGTGTAGCGATGGGCGCCTCCACAGTGGTAGCAGTGAACGGAATATCCACTGCTACCACTGGAGGACGACTGCTGCTATGACTGCTGCTGACCTGGTCCCCGCTTCCCCTTCTTCTTCTTCCCCTGAGCTGCTGCTGCATCACCCTGTGTCTGAGTGAAAGTGGGCGGGCCTGAAGAGGAGGAGGAAGGCGAGGACGTGATGGAGGATGAAGAAGGAAACTGCAGGAGGGATGATGGTGGTGATGCGATGACTGCTGCAGCAAGGGAAGTCTCCTGATGGGCCACGGCTGCCTCGCGGGCTGAAGTCACCTTGAGGAAGAGCTGATGCGCCCAAGGGAGAAGCTACAGAGTGGCTGAAAAGGGCTCGAGGACGGCGTCACTGTACCGTGTGAAGATGTCAGTATACTCAAGGCGAATTCCGAGCATCATCGTACGGAGCGCCCACAGCTGTGTGCCTCCAGAGGTCCCAAGACGCGTGTAGATGCGCATGGCGCGTCGCCAGTAATCAGCTGCAGGCTCTGCAGGCCCCTGATGGAGAGAGTGGAAGGCACGAATGTGTGCTGCACGGGTGGCGTGCATCTCTGCGGCCAGCAGGGATAGGGCCAGATCCCAACTTCCGCGTGGATTGGCGCCGGTGCCTGTGCCGGGCTCGCCAAGGAAAGGACGGAAGTCGACGACGATCTCGTGTGGCATGGCATAGAGAAGTCCGCACATCGCCCTGGGTGCTGTCAGCACATGTGTTGGGTCTGTAGGCTGATACGGGCTGTGGTAGTAGGGCCACATGCCCTCTGAAGTAGCCCAAACCTGAAAGAGGATCTCCCAGCAGTCAAAGCCGTCCTCAGTGATGTACCGTGGAGGTGGTGTCTCAAAGTCCTTGGGTTACCGCTCCGTGGGGAGGGCAACCGTAGACCGAGGAGGACGAGAGACGGGGAAGACTCCTGGAAGGGGATAGTCACCGGGATAGTCGGGTGACGATCGCAACGTAGGAATCCCAGGAGATCTGGTGCCCGTCTGCAGTTGACAGAGGCGCTCATGAAGAACTCGAATCTCATGATTCGGGGAGTCGTCTGTCATGCCTGGCATGAATGGCTCATCATCCAGGAGGTCAGAAGGTGGTGGGTCAGGTCGAGCTCCTGTAACAGGTGCGTGAGACGACTGCTGTGTAGAGAACGCGACGCCGACAGCTCCCTCGGAAACCTGCCGTGGGACTGTGGACTGGCCACGCAGAAGCTCAGTCAGCGTACGGGTGAGTGAGTCAGGTCGAGCTCCTGTAACGTTTGCCTGAGCCGATTGCTGTGTAGAGACCACGACGCCGGCAGCTCCATCGGAAACCTGCCGTGGGACTGTGGACTGGCTGCGCAGAAGCTCAGTCAGCGTACGGATGGCATCAGTCTGCTCCCGCTGTAGGTGACGCATCTCAACCTGCTGGCTCGCAGGTCCTCAATGGCCTGCGAGCGTGGGCTCAGGACACCAGAAGAGGAGGAGGAGGGATCATCTTTCGCCTTCCCCTTGTTGTCCGACGAGTTCATGTCGCCTCTCAGTATGGGTAGACAGGTCAGGTTTGTCAGATTGCGAAAGCGTTAGCGTCTCTCGAGGAGTTCAGACGCTGGCAATTTTTGACTGTCCGGCCAAAAAATTGGCTAAGTATGGTGCTGACGTCAGCAGGTGGTTGCTGACGTTAGCACGACCTGATGACGTCAGCAAGCAAAAATACTGACGTCAACTCGACTCCCCCTTTCCTGTTTTTTTTTTGCTCTCGCGGTTCTGCGCGAGCGTGCAACCGCTCTGCGGCCAAGGGGGGGACCTCGTCACCCCCATGCGCGGGGTGGGGGGGACCTCGTCACCCCCTTGCGCCGCTGCGCAGCTGCGCAGAGTCTGCACAGATCTGCGCAGATCTGCGCAGCACTACTGCGCAGCACAGCAGTCGTGGCTGCTGCTGCGCAGCACTGCTGCCGCTGCGGCCGCTGCTGCTGCTGCTGCTCCGCTGCTGTAGCTGCTGCTACTACTGAAATGCTGCTGCTGCTGCAATGCTGCTGCTGCTGCTGTTGCTGATGGCGCTGCAGCGAGCGCAATGCTGCTGCTACTGCCGCCACGCTGCTGCTGCTACCGTCGCGCTGCTACTGTTGTCCGCGGCTGCTGCTGCCGCTGGTGCTGCTCGCTGCTGCTGCCGCTGCCGCTGCTCGCTGCTGCTTCCGCTGCGCGCTACTGCTGCTCGCAGCCGCTGCTTCACGCTGCGAGCTGCTGCTACGAGCTGCCTATTTTTTTTTGTCAGAGTGCCCAGCCAGACACCGCTGCTACTGCCACTCGGTGCTGCTGCTGTTGCTCGGCTTGGCTGATGGAGCTGGTGACTGCCACAGCTCACCAGGTGAGGTGGACGGGACTGTGTGGTGATGTCGCTGCTAAAAACGGCTGCAACGAGTCCCAGGATACGGCGACGGCGGTGACTCTCACTACTGCTGCCGGTGCTGCGTCTCTGCGGCGCACTCAGCGAGAGAGGTCTCGCTGCTCTGATACCATGAGAAAATGCGTGGAAGCGTCCTAGCGATACCGCCGCTGACTAGGCGTCAGTGCCTGGTCAGACGGTGACGACAGTCACAAGTCGTGCACACAACGGCAAGGGTTTGGCTAGGCGACACAAAGGCAAAGTGTCAGAATGCTTCAATAGCATTTGCAGAGAGAAATGACAAATGACAGGTCCATGGCATAAGTACATGCCGCGGCGCACGGCGGGTGTCGCACGCGGCAGTGCAAGATCTGTCCTAAAACCGACTTAAAACCGCTGTTTTGGCCGTAACTCTGCGCACACATGTCAGAACGCTACGCCGTTTGAACCTAGACGTGCAGAATCAAAAGCCGGACGCTACGACTGGTCACATGCATGCATCCGGCATCGAACGGTGGACACACAATGCAAAACATGCAAATCGGGCCCACGGCTTTTCCACTGATAAAGTCTTGGGGGCTGCAGAAAAACTGCAGGAGGTCCCGGGTAGCGTCCAGAGCTCTGGAACGGTCGTCGGTCAGCTCCAAGCTGGTAGTCCGCCACCGGATGACGCACCGGTACCGCCTGGGTCCGCATCAGGGATCTGCACGAGTATGGACACGGCCGAGTGGTCACAGTAAACTGTACAGGTCGACTGGAACGTCACAAATCACAACAGCGCTAAGTGCACAACTACATCCGATACTGAGATAGCTCAGAGTCCATACACCAGCAGTGTTAACTCCGAAGGGCCTTGCCCATTTGGCTCTTTATCAGACGTTTTGGTGGATACCTTTGTGGCTCGCACCATCAGCCAAGCATCTTGCAGTGAGTTTCCAGGAACACGTTGATAACAAGATGTTTCCACATACATTTCCATCTTTCTTACGCTCCATACCTTTTGCTTCTCATTATCATTTTTGTTTTGCATTGTATGAACCCGTATCAGACGCCCTAGTCATTGAAAAGCAAGTCCACATGCTCTATGGCAATGCAAGGTCCCTTGAGCTGCAAGGTACCTTGAGAAGTGTGTGCAGGTGATCCGCAAATGTAGCTACATCTGCTGGGCAACACAGTTGGAACCCAGTGAAAAATGTTCTACACAATGTTCATTACTCAAAAAACATTCTACAATGACCTCACTAGAACACTTTCTGCTAACACAAAAGTTTGTTGCCACTGCTCTTTCCACCACAAAAGTTTGTTGCCACTGCTCTTTCCACAAGAGAGGCATTGTAGGATGCCATGCCTCTCTCCAAACATGCATCCACAGAATCATGAATGAAGCTGGTTACTTCTCTGCCCCTCTTCCAATCCAGCTTTGGTGAGTATAACCTCAGCAAGGAAGCAGTGCTTACACTGTGCAAAACCTTGGCACTTTTCCGTACAGGCGTGCAAGCGTGCACCGGTGCTTCTTGTGGCCAATGGGACACAAACACACTGCACATCAACACAAGGGCGAAATAACTAGATCCTCGGCATTCCGTGAGAGTGTGCAAAGCAAAGATTCACCCCAATGGCGCAGTAGTAGTTTGCACCTGGAGGGCGGTGTTCCCCTTAGCCACGCTTGCTCCCGCTTACAAAGCAAGGTAGCATCCCGCCTTCCTGGTCTATGATCGCGCTGGCTGCCTTAACCATGCAAGGATCCCATGCAACCACAGCAGCAGCAGCAGCAGCATGCGCTCCAGTCTCGTGACAACCACCCAGTTGCTCCCCACATTTGTTGCTGAAAAGCTTTGCGTTCAGCAAAATGTGCGAGTGCACTGCCTGCTGTCACCATTGCATGTGGTTGCTGAGGTTGCACAAGCAACCACAGCAGCTACATGCAGGCATCGAACCTCCGGTACGGTGGCTGTAGGGCTGAAGCTGGGAGGCCACATGGGCAATTTCTGCAGCAACTTGTCCGAAAACCCAAGCTGCAATTTCCGGCTCGGCCCCCTGAGGCAGAACAAACTGCAGACTAAGTTTCTCAAGAGGTTGTCTGGCTACAATTCGTAAGCCTGTGCTCCGCTGCTTGCCTCGCTTCACACGTCTGGCTCTCACTCCCTTCCGCCATCACTCCACGGTGGAGGCAAACAGCCGGGCCATGCTCTCGACAAGCATGCCTGTCTCCGTGCCCGCTGCGGCAAACCCAGTCGCAGGGGAACCGGCAGGAGCAGCAGCAGGAAAGCCCGCAGAGGCTGGGGGCACTGGGTCAAACACACCAGCGTGCATGTACCGCCCCCTTGCCAGTCTCCCTGCCGCCATCATCGTTGCCATCTGGTGCGAGTCTCTGTCCCAGGACACGCAGAGGCACGGCTGCTGCACTCGCGAAACGAGCGCGCTGTCTTCGCCCTCACACGACGTGCCCTGCAGGCAATGGCACACCCACAACAACAAATTTTGCGGACACCCACACAGACAGTGCTGGATAGACCATGAGAGTGATAACTCACCGTCCCACACACTCACCATCCCACACACTCACCATCCCACACACTCACCATCCCACACACTCACCATCCCACATACTCACCATCTTACACACTAACCATCTCACACACTCACCATCCCACACACCCACCATCGCAAACATACACACCATCCCACACACTCACCATCCCACACACACCATCCCACACACTCACCATCCCACACACTCACCATCGCACACACACACGCCATCCCACACACTCACCAGCCCACACACTCACCATCCCACACACTCACCATCCCACACACTCACCATCCCACACACTCACCATCCCACACACTCACC
>SZWC01027345.1:3766-14277 GCA_023375785.1 Penium margaritaceum | reverse complement strand
ACGCACGCACGCACGCACGCACGCACGCACGCACGCACGCACACACACACACACACACACACACACACACACACACACACACACACACACACACACCCCTCCAACCACACACAAGCAGAGCAGTGCTCAAGTTTGCATGACACAGAATAGCAAAGATATCAGAACCATGGGGCACGTCGCGGTGCATAGCTGGGAGGGAAGAACTCGGAAGGGCACAGGGGACGGCGAAGCCAAGCACGTACGAAGAAGAAGCCGAAGAACGCCTGCAGGACAGCCGAGACCTCCTCCTGCTTCACAGGCACTACTCCTCTCAGCGCGAGGGTGCCGTGCTCGCGCAACCTCTGCCTCCACCTCCACCACCACCAGCCACCTCCCTTCCCGCTCCAACTGCTCGACCCGCTCCTGCTGCTGCTCCAGCTCTCGCTCTCTACTCCCACCTCCCATGCATCGAGCGCTCCTGCACCCACCCATGCCCCCGCTCTCCTTCCGCCTCCACCCCCAGCTCCGGATGCACTTGTGGCTGCTCCTCCTTTCTGCGGCGCGGCCGCTTCGTCCCTGCTGCTGCTGCTGCTGAGATCGGCACGCGCAAAGGCGGAGCTGCTGAGCGCGGCTGCTGGAACCAGACCGAGTGATTCAGCCAATGCTGTCCCTCGACCTGGAGCAGGAGAGGATCGCTGCACCCGGCGGTCTTGTTCCAAGAGTGCCTGCCCCTCCTCCGCCTCTTTCTCCTCCTTCCCCTCCTCCTCTCGCCCATCCCAGTCCTTGCCCTCCTGCTGGCGCTGCAGCTGCGGCGGCCTCTCCTGCTCCCTACCAGTTTGCCTCGCCTGCTGATCCCGCTGCTGACCATGATGATGCTGCTGGTGCTGCTGATGCTGCGGCTGGCTACCCCTAAGCAGCGGCAGCAGCGCCTCCGGCCTCTCCTCCCACAGAGCCATCCCCTCTTCCGCTCGCCCTCGCCCCTCTACTCCGCCAATGGGCTCCACCGCGGCACCCTCTCTCATGACATCCGCACCCTGGTCCTGCTTCCGCTGTCCCGGTGAACCCTAAAACAGAAAGACTTGACGAGTTGAAAGAAAGGTTAGAAACACAAACGCCCCGCTCTCATGGCATCCCTCCCTCCATCCTGCTCCCGCTGCCCCTGCCACGTCGTTCCGACCAGCAGCAAGGAAGAGACAGCCGGACAGCACAAGCCGGTGCTTATCTTCTGTGGAGGGACAACCCGCCCCCNNCCCCCCCCCCCCCCCCCCCCCCCCCCCCCCCCTCCCCCCAACCTCCGGCAAAAAAGCCTAGTCTTTGCTCTGAAGCTACAGAAATATCTGCCCTCCAGATCCTCCTCCTCCTCCTGCTGCGGCGTCTGCTGCTGCTGTTGTGGCTGCTGCAGTGCAGCAGCTGCTGCTGCTTTATGCTGCTGAACCTGCTGCGGACCCTGATGCTACCATTATTGCTGCCACTGCTGCCGCTGCTGCTGCTCTCTGGAGCCGAACTTGCTGCTATTTCAGCTACTGCTGCCGCTACTGCGGCTGCAGCGGCGCCCCCTCGTTCTGGTGCGACTCAGCGGCAGTGGCGGTCGATGCACCAGCTTGGCGTCATCAAGTCGGTGAAGGTACGGTGGCTCGGCGGTGTCATCGTCAACTGGCACAGGTGGAGGCACCTTGCGTGAGCTGCTGCGACTGATCGCGGCGCCGTCCGTCGCGCGCGTTCTGGCGTTTCCACCACATCCTAGCGTCCGCTACCTGCCGAGGCAATTTCGAGGTCTCAATGGGCGGCATTTGACTGAGGGCCTGTTTGGGTGCCTCCTCAGCGGAGTTCACGGTCTCATTGAGGTGCAACGTAGACCTCGCAGGCAGCTTCACGTTAATAATCTACCCAAATCACAACCTAGGAGTTGATCTGACCGCGTTGACTCGCTGGCGAGTTGACTGCGGTGGAGCCTACCGTGTGCCTTGGAGGGTGAACGGGCGCTCTGATTTTGTTATTGGTTCTGGGTGAGGCTAGAAGTCGTTGGAATGCATCGTCAACGACGGATTCCAACGAAATTGGAAGGTGCTACTCACCTTCCTTCGCGCCATCGTTGAGTTCTATCATTTAGTCCTCCACTTTTTGAAAATTTAATGTCGGTTTTGAGAACGATTGGTAGTATCCGCTGTTAGAGTAGATAAACAGATGGCGAATTTTGGGGTAAGTAGCTTCGACAGCCTCCGTTCAGCCTCAGCGGTCAAATGTTGGAGTCACTATGCAAACGTCGCAAGAGGGCGAGGTCATTCGTCGAGAATGAAAATGGATGGCGAGTTCAACCATACAATCGCTAAAGAATGCCCAACTATCGCGGATCAATGGTTGGGTGTTTGCTAGCAATTTTTTGGCGGTTGTTGAGCCTTGTTGGTAGTTTCAGTGTTGTATGTGTCACGATGTGGATGAAAACAATCCAGTCCGTGACACAATGGTGGGAACCAAACTCCCGATTTGATAAACGCGGTTATGGCGCTCACAAGGGTTTCAAGTCAAAAAGGAACCTATCATACTTTACATGGGGCATGCCATTGATGTCCAACTATTGTTGGACAACAGCCGATGAATTAGTGAAAAAACTTACAAAATCATGTCCAAATAGTAAAAGCTGAGAGCGTGCACATGTGGATTTTACTTACCCACAAGGCCAACCCAACAATCCAGCCGTGGTCAAGCTAACGACGGAGACCAACGACTCCCAACCTCACCTTATATTTCCTCGTGGGTTTGGTTCATAGGAAGCCGTGAAGCGAACTATTTCGCAAGCGCTTGCACATGTCTACGATTGTGCCAAGATGCTCTTGTAGAATCAATTGAGAAATCAAAGAGCACTTGCTAATTTTCATTATTCTATCACCCAGTCTGATTTCATGGTCGGGTTCCCAATGTTTGTGAAACAACTTAACTATAGCAAAGCAAAGAATCGAAGTTAATGCCCACTATAAAGACGTTCAACTACAAATACTTATGATTTTGTTTCAAATCGACTTTAAAATCTACGCTCGAAGAGTAGTTTTGAACTTGTTAGAAGTTTCTCAAACCCGGACGACATGTTTTTTATGGAAAGCATAATGCGGAGGGTTGCTCACTTGATTTGGGTCGGCGTCCGTAGAATCAACATTCACTTTTGTACATTTCAAGCGAGTACACCCGCTTAAGTAACGGACACTGCAATCAAGTCTTGCTGATTCAAATAGGTTCCATACAAATAGCACAATCATATTTGAATCATAGTTCACGCACGAAATCCTTTAGGTTGTAGAATCAACAGCAAAATCAGAGCGCTAGTTCATCCCCTTGGAGGAACGATCGTAAAAAAGACGAGGTCAAAGTCCGCTTCAAAGGTACCCAAAGAGACCATAAGTTAGTTGAAGAACTCCACTAGCCAGTCAGGTAAGGGTTAAAATCCTGACGGTAACGAGCTACATTGGAAGGTTGCCCTTCTCGGCCAAAATCGTGGTAACTAAGGCACCTCGTACTTGCTTCTTCAAGGTTTGGCGATGTTGGCCTCAGCACGTTGCCGAAGCTTTCAACGGTTGTAAGATGTTTATAACAATGTATGGATTGATGAAGCACGATTTCACCATTTCGTTTCGTTCTTCCGAAAAGCTCCGTGGGAGCTCACGTTCTACTTTTGTCTCCTTAAACCATTATGTTAGACGATGTCTCAATGAAACGGGAAAAAAAAGGAACTATGTTACTCGTACGAAAGTATGAAAAGTTGGGAGCGTTTCAACCAGACAGGAAGATACATCACCAAAGGAGGAGATGTGCCAATGATCTCAAAATTTGGCAGAACTCGGAAATTTCAAACCATCGTAGCCAGTAACACGATTTTTGGATGTTGGTTTTTGCAATGTGGAGGCTTTTGGTCACATCACGTAGCATCTCAGGGTAAAGTGAGACTAACATCGCTCAAATTGTGCATTCTATGGAAGCAAGTTATGCGATCAAAATCTTTGCTCACGGTTAGTACCTGAGGCAAGCACGACAAATGCGTCTATCAATTTCAAAATATTAGGTTTTAGTAAAGTGAATGCTACCTTAAAATGGACTACATGACTGCTCAGGTGCTAGTCTCACGCACAAAAGTGCACGGTGCTTGAAGGTCTCTGACCTTGAACACATCCCGTCCAACCACACCAACACGCCAAGGACCCTTTCAAGCCATGTTGAGAGGCCGGCCAACGCTATACAGATCCCTTGCTTTTCTACATGGGTGACCCTCATTCCACTCAAAGTTAGTAAAAAAATCACATGTGTTATGCCACGCACAATATGGATGGTTGATTAAGCCAATCATATTCGTGTGCTCCCACTTTTGGTGACCACCAACCCGTATCAATGCCCATGGATATTGCTAATGTGAAATCAAGTTGGCATGGAGGCACCGATGTGTAGTCACCCACCCTTTTACAATTCCAGGATAACTCAAAAAGAAAAAGACATGTTGGGGCCTTCGCCTCCTCCTTTGTAACCTCTAAGAGTTTCTTGGTGGATGAGTCACGAGTCGAATCTGATTCTTTTTGCATTGTATGTCCACAGACTGATCTCACACAGGGACATGCATACACTCATTACATACGACTCATTTTTTGCATCACTACGATGAGAGGTCTCATTTTGATACATGTTTACCAAGATACATCCAAGAAGAATGGTTTTGGACCTATTTAGGGCAAAAAAATGTACCACATCGTCCAACCGTGCTGGCACTTGCGACAATCATTTATATTATGTGCTTGCTTTTTTATCATTCTTCTTTGCATTATGGTAACTTCATAGATCACGTCTGTTTCCATGACTTAGACCCTTTTATTCTTACATCTACCTTGCGAGAAAGTTAGTGTTGACTACGTTTAGTGTTGCCATCTCAATAGTAGTGTTAGGAAGCTTCCATGTAACTTCTCTTGGTATTTGAGTGGTGATGCATCCCTCGTTTAGCTCTAGATAGAAATGCAGCTAATAATGGTGAGAGTCACCACGGTAGCTATGATTTTTCGAAGATTTACCAAAACAATACATCAATGACAATAGTAGTAGCACCAAGAGTAGAAGGAGTACACACAACCAATATAAAAGGCAAAAACAAGAACAATGGTGGCAGCAGTGGTAGCAACATCTGTAGCGAAAGTTGAAGTAGAATTAGCCATTATGTTACCAGTAATAGTACCAGTGGGGCCGACAACAAGACGGTGGAGCCGAGAGGACTGGCATAAAGGGTGGCAAGGCCAATTAAGCCAAAAACAAGGCCACCAATGCTGACCAAGGCATGGATGAGGTCAGTAAGGCTAGCAAAGTCAACAATAATGACTAAGGTTGGCAAGAGCCAAGGAAATCCAAGGAGGGCCAGTGAGTTCCTGCATGTGCAAGCGAGGGTTTGCGAGGCCGTCGACGTTAGTGAGAGTTGATTGAAGTAGCCTGAGGCTGACGAAGGCCGTCACAAGTGATCGCTAGTAAAGTGGCTGTTGAAGTTTGCTAACATCATTAGCAGCCAACGACCACAGCTACTGACTGGAGTTAGTCGATTGTGACATGCTTGGTCCCCTCCCAATTGATTTGTTTTGGGAAAATAGTTGTTATGTTTGCACCCAATAGGGGACTTCACCTCGATGCGATGAATCTTTGATCCGGGCAAAAATTGACGTCGCCTTGGTACTTAACCTGTGGCTAGGCATGGCTGAGAATTCATCTCGAAATATTCCCCATGTTTTCCTATCGGGTCATGGTGTTGTGTTCCTTGGTAGGATGGATACATTTTTATGACACAGTGTCTTACACTAGCTCTCTGTCCCTGCCAAACCCAAAGAAAAGGGTGCTCAAACATCACCATGGAGGATGCAGTGCACGCTGTGCGATCTGAAAGCACTTTCCTAGATTCCTTCACATTTGGGTCTTGAACTGCCTCTAGCACGGTCCTCTATCGGTCCATGTCGCGCCTGAAAAGTTCTGGTTTTCGCATCGTGTCAACATGTTGCTCACTCATGTCTAGGGAATTTTTTCATTTTCATGGTAGACTTAGTTCCAACAAGGCTCCCAGGTCTTCATATGGATTTACATGTGTCTCTTTCTTGGTATTTCTCCATGGTCAAAGAATTAAAACAATTAGGACCCTACTCATGTCCAGATCATCAAGTCTCCATATACCCACTTTCTCAAGGCCCTCACTTACAAGGACCTATCCTGCATCCTCGCTTTGACCACTGACCATGCTCCCACCAATGTGGATTCTTGGCAGACGAGAAAGTCTAGGCCGATGAAATGGTATGTCCAAGCCACCCGATCTATTTCTAAGACATTGACCTTTGAAGATTCGACCATTATGGATGTTGGGCTTGTGGCCTCATCAATCCTTGTAGCCACAATTGTGTCCTCCTTTGCCGTGCTCCCTACCTTTGTGCTTGTGTATTTCCTTACTACACACCTACTAATGTACTTATGAGGTTGAGTTAATCGACCCAAAATCGTGCACTCGTAGATCAGTGCACGACTTTGGGCCGGAAGTCCGACTTCGGGGGGCGAAATCGGACTTCGCCCGGCTGTGCGACGTCGCAAGCGGATCTTCGCCAGCAAAGTCGTCAAACAGTCACAAACCCCTCGAGCGAGGGGTTTGTGACTATTCGAGGGGGGTTTGCGGGAAGGTTTGGATGGGGGGTCCAAGACTCCCCCTGTGATGGAAGGGAATTTGTTGGGCCCCGCTACCGCGGGGCCCAGCAGATGCCCCCGCAAAAATGAAACCCTAAACTCCCAAATGTAATTCGGGGATGGGTTTGTTGGACGTTTGGGCTTCAAACTTGAGGTTGAACACGGATTTGCATGGTAAGAAAAAATGAAAAGGGCGTTTTCGCTCGATCGCGATCGAGCGTCGACCACCGTTCTGACATCGGCGAAGCCGATGTCAGAACGATCGCATTTCGCCCTCGATTTCGGCGAAAAAGGGGTCGTCGCTGAAATCGAGGGCGAAGTCGGAAAGAAACTTCTGACACGGCTTTTTTCGCCAATGCACTCGAACTCGAGTGCATGAAATTAGGTTGATTAAGCCTAAATGGTGCTTTTATACATCCCTCTCTGGGTCCCTGCAACCTCACCTACGCTTTTGCCTATGTCTGTTTTTGCTCCTATTCTTATGGTAGTCCCTCCAAGCTTTTAATGCCTGTCCCAATGACAATCCATTTGCCCGAGGCTGCGACCTTTGTGCTCTTAGAAATCTTCCTCCCTCAGAGCTTGCAGACATTACATATGCATCCTTTTCACCTTCTATGTTTGCATATGGCTTATTCTTCATAGGCACAACGAGCACCTATTTTGCCCATGAGCCTAGTGGCATCCAAGCGTTGCCCTCTAGGGCCAGGTGGTTGAATTTCTCACTATGTAGACCCCTTGTGCGTGGCATTGAGAGCGGTGATTGTGGCATGAAAGCCCCTGCGCTCAATTTCCATAAGACCTACACCAAGGTACACACAACCTTCCTTGTTGGCCATGAATTGGTCTCATGCAAGTTTTTGGTCCAAGGGTGGTGCCACTGCCTACCTTTTTATGGTCTAAACCACTCTAGATGTGTGTGTCCTTGCCAACTTAAGTTATGAATCGATTCTTCTTTATCCATTCACATTGATGGAGAAACGTTTTACAGAGGACATGGCACTCTAGCATGCAACTAGTAAGGAAGATCTATACGTCATTTGGGGGTATGTTGTCGACAAGCTTCTTCACTTCCCATCGTGGTGGAAGGCCGTACATGCCAAGTGGGTCTTTTACATGAATTTGAAGCTAGATGGCTCGTGGGATTGATACAATTCTCGGTTGATGGCCAAGGGATTCTCAGATGTTGAAAATGTCAATTCTACCTCATAAGTTGAGAGTGTTGATTTCACCAACACATTTGCACCTGTTGGCAAAGTTTCACCAATGCTCTATGTGGTGTTCTAGTCCAGCACCATTAGGAGCTACACCAAATAGATACGTACAATGTGTCTGGATGGAGGACCATGGCACTCTAGATGAGAAGAACCACGTAGTGTAACTATTCAACTCCCAGGACAAAGACAAGATATGGTATTTACACAAGGCATTTACGGCCTGTACCACTCACTATGGTCTTGGCACCAGTCTATGTGGAAAGTGATCCTGACCGGCCTCTATCCCTCTAACAAACAATTTCAAAATTCACCATCATCCTAGTCTATGGCAACGACCTCTTGATCTTGTCACCCTTAATGGAGACTGTGAAGGAGGCCAAGAGATTTCTCCTTGCTACTCACTTGGTGAAGGACCTTGGTCGCACAAACATTTTTCTGTGAATGGAGATCGCTCGTGACCACGGATGGCGGAAAGTTGCTTTAACATGTGCACAATGCACTTGTTGTAGGGGAGCAGTTTAAAAGCCTCCTAGTTGTGGTTCCCTCAACCTCCACCCCCATCATTCTAGATGGACTGGACTTCCTAAAGGTGGACACTTTGATCACTTTGAGGGGAGGCAATGGCATTCACCAAGTACTTGCATTATTCTTCTCATGTACATGGCCATTACCACTTAGCCTGAAACTGTGTTTGTCATTAGGCTCCTCATGCAGTTCTCATAGTGTCGTCCAGTGAGGGCCTTGCATTTGGCTACAAGAGTGGTGTGGTGCATGGTCACCACACCGTACATTCTGCTTCTGTTTGGAATGCTCCATGGTGGCTTATGACAACACAAACAGTCATTGGGCCTAGAGTCCGATGTTTAGAGATTGGGAGTACATTACACTGATCAATGTCATATTGAAGCATTGCAAGGAGTTTACCCAAGACATTTTGTCTTCATTCTACTCCAACCTATTCCTTGTCATACCTTCCTATTTGTCCGTCCTGGACAAGATGCAAATCAAGATGGTGAAGGTCGTGGAAAAATGTTGGAATAAGAAGGGATTGGTGTAACTGGCTTGCTTGGATGCAAGGAGCAGTTACTTTTGGATCTAAAACCAGGCATGGCAGCAAGTAGGCCACGCTGAGTAGGCCACAATATGTGCTGAGTGCCAGGTGCAGAAAACCTTTCCTTACAGACAGTCCACTCTGACTTTCAATGCCAACATACATCACAATATTGATATCACTGCTGAGCTTAACATGAAAACTGTGTAGCTACTAAGGCCGTACCATGAGAGGGTGGATCTACGAAGGCCATACCATGAGAGGGTGGAGCTTTCTCAAGCTCTACGAAGGCTGCTTCTAGAGTCTTGAAATTTTCCACCACAACTACCAACAATGTAGATGGTGATGATAGATAGAGCTAGACTAAGAGGTATGATGTTTCTACTTCAACAACCACTATACTCATTACAAATGGTAATTTTTGTTTTCTTCTTGTTGTCAGTCCTTCAACTCAACACAACTACTTAATGCCTACACTTCTCAGACTCGGTTCAAGTTGCATCAATTGCATCATAGAATTCCTTGACACAGAAGCACAATACACCAGACTAAGCCGGATGTTGACTGAGCCTAAAGTTACCCGAATGTTGAACTTCCCAGTTGCTCCAACTGGAGAGGTAGCTCCAAAGTTGGAAGCTGAGGAAGCATAAGTGAATGGGCATCTTCGTGGATTTTTTTATGAAGTGAAGTTGGATACAGATGAGGGGGCAGGTGAAGGGGTAGGCACATAGGGCAGGAGATAGTTTGAAGGGAGGGAGGATAGGGTTAAAGGTGGAGATATTGCGACTTAGGCTCAGCATTAGATACATGTATAACCCCATGGCATGTGACAATAAACACATGAGATTCCTAGCTGATCAACTTATGGCTTTCACTTTTCACTGATCACCATACCCTTGAAGTCTATTTGTGGACCATGTTTCCCATAAATTGCAACAACAAATGTGTCAGCATGTTCAGACTAAAATCAAAGAATAACCTCCGTTCATAGCACAGTGGGAACCATGGTTGAAATTTTGGTTACTTGAATTGATCCAATACTTTTAAGTGAAGGATTCGTAAGTCCGAAAACCCAAGGATGAAGGATCGACATCTTCGGATCAGGATCAAAACAAGAGATCATTTCCTCAAAGCAGGGTCTTTCTCAAGATCCATGGAATGGGTACATCGGTAGTTTTATCCTTACCCTTGTCCTTGTCCTTGTCATTTCCCATTCTCTCAGGCTCATCCTATCCCTTTTCCTTCATCCTCATCATCACAAACGCCACTATACCCTTGTGCCTCACCCTCATCCTTCTCCTCATCCACACCCTCATCCTTGCTCGTTTTCTCCCTCTTGCTCTCACATGTTTCTCCCTGCTCTCTCAATCTATATCTCCCTCTCTCTCTCTCTCTCTCTCACTCTCTCTCTCTCTCTCTCTCTCTCTCTCATGTACACACATACAAAAAAACAAAAACCCCTACACACTCCTACTCACACACATACACACTCCCATACCCTCCTCCCTTCCATGCACACACATTCACACAAATATACACACATACACACACATACACAAATCCACACACACACACACACACACACACACACA
>SZWC01027344.1:5113-19856 GCA_023375785.1 Penium margaritaceum | reverse complement strand
GTGTGTGTGCGTGTGTGTGTGTGTGTGTGTGTGTGTGTGTGTTGTATATGCATTGATGCAAGTGACTAGGTGTGTGCGTATGGATACATACGAATGCATATGACTGT
The DNA here is from genome assembly GCA_023375785.1 of Penium margaritaceum. Taxonomy (NCBI): domain Eukaryota; kingdom Viridiplantae; phylum Streptophyta; class Zygnematophyceae; order Desmidiales; family Peniaceae; genus Penium; species Penium margaritaceum. The sequence goes on along the minus strand of SZWC01027344.1, from coordinate 19,749 downwards.
TCATGAATGTGTGTAGTTCTAGCTGCATGCACACATGTCCAATTGCATGTGTTGAAGGAGCTGCAAACGTGAGGGAAGCTTGGAAAGGACTCTCTAGATGCAAGTAAAAATCTAAAGGTAGGTCTTTGGATGTGCTTTCTGAAACATGAAAGTACACTTCATCATGTTAAAAGAATGTAGGACTTACATTTGTGGATTCAGATTTCACACTGGCCGTAAATTCTCATTTTCTGCTCTACAAATGTGGTTTTATGTTTTCTGAAGGAAAATGTCCATGTTCTATACACCAAAGTAAATGTGAGCGACTTTCAGGTTTTGTTTTGGTCTATTCATTATATTTCCACTGCATCTTCTTTCTACAAGAGTACTATATCAGAGTTCCCTAGGAGAGAAAAACAGTAGTGTGATTTGGAAACATTTGTTTGAATGGGACTGCAAAGCAAAGTAAATGGCATTTTTGGAGCAGAGAACACAGTTTTCAACATACACATCCTGTGCACGATGTTTTGCAGTCTTTTCTTCTTCTGTGAAGTTTCACAGCTGTGGAAATTGCAGGACAAAGGTATTTTAGGCGCAGAATTCTTCATGGAGGACTGGAATGCACTCGTGAAAAGTACAGTGGCAGGCTTTAAGAGTTCCATTGCATTCAATTCTCATTGTGCCCATTAGGAACTTCACACTGAATATTCCATGTTCATGGAGGGATAGAGAGTCATGGTGTTTGGCCCCTCCCTAGAAACCTACTGCGAGGCTGCACCATTGGACTTCCCTACTACTTCCGTGAAAAGAAAAAGGAAACCATGAACAAAAAAAAGGAAACACCGCACAGAAGCTTCTTATTTATGTACATCATCTGACACCATCTTAAGGGCAAATGCCTAACAATGCATCATTATCACCATTATTCCACCTTCGGTTGTGCCCTCAATTGGTCCACATCCCCACCCCTTCCTCTTCAAAATGAACGACCCTGATCACCGATGTCCCTCCCCCTTCTTCTTCTTCAACAGAGGAAAAGAAACTTGGGTTCAGTGGACCTCCTGCCGGCAATGACGAAAAGTTAGTCTTCTGAAGTTTCAGCACCGGGTGCAAAGATTTTGTGCAACCCGATAGTCTGGAGCTGGTGCAGCAGTTTTTCGCGCTCTTCTCAAGAATGCAGATGGGGAATGCCAGGCGAGATAGTGCGCTAAAATCAGCAAAGAAGTCTTTGAGTATAAGGCCCCGCTGCCTCCGAACGAACACTTGCTGTCAGTGTGATCGGGCTACAGGGTAGTCGGAGTTATCCTTCTGTGACACGGTGTAGCAGCCATTGATGACAGCGGACTCTCTCTCTCTCTCTCTCTCTCTCTCTCTCTCTCTCTCTCTCTCTCTCTCTCTCTCTCTCTGTAGAAAGCGTTCCGTGTGGGGTTCATCTGGCCTGGCAGACACAGTTCTTCCTTCAACCGGTCAAAATCATCAAGAAACTGCGTGTATAGCCCAAATACTTGAATCTTACTCGAGCTGCAGCAAATGAGGACTTTGCAAAGCCGTGAACGAGCAAAGAGCCTACCTATTTGGTTGCAGGAGGGGATAGCCAGGACAACAGCTATTCGTTTGCTGGCTACAACAAGACCAACGTGCACGGCTGGAGAAGGGGGGATTGCATTTTCTGGAGTAGTTTGCGTGCAACAGCCTTCCTCCCCGACTACCTCCTGCCCCCTCTTGATTACCTCCTCGTCCCTCTTGATTACCTCCTCTTCCCTCTTGATTACCTCCTCGTCCCTCTTGATTACCTCCTCGTCCCTCTTGATTACCTCCTCTTCCCTCTTGATTACCTCCTCGTCCCTCTTGATTACCTCCTCTTCCCTCTTGATTACCTCCTCGTCCCTCTTGATTACCTCCTCGTCCCTCTTGATTACCTCCTCTTCCCTCTTGATTACCTCCTCGTCCCTCTTGATTACCTTCACGTCCCTCTTGATTACCTCCTCATCCCTCTTGATTACCTCCTCGTCCCTCTTGATTACCTCCTCTTTTCTCTTGATTACCTCCTCTTCCCACGTATGTCCACGCTCTCCAACCTCCTCAGTTTTTCTCGTTAACCCCTCAACAACGTTATGAGCCTTCCTGCATGTATCTTCTCCGCTTTCCTTGGCACATTCGCAAGCCTCCTTTCCCTTCTTCTCCGGCTGTCCCCAAACCTCACATCCTCCCAGCCTTCCTTCATCCTCCTGTGTGCACCTTCAGCCGCCTCCGTTCCGTTTTCCCTCGCTGCTTCAGTCCTCTTCTTCACTCTCTCCCAAGCCTCCCCACCCTTCTTCTTCGTCTCCTCCCCTGCCTCACCAGTTCTCCTCAGCGCACTCTCCACCATTTCTGCAGCCTTCTCACGAGCCTCTCCCACCCTCTCCTTGGCACCTTCCCACACCTTGCCGCCATTCTTCTTGGTGTCCTCCCACAATTCACCCGTGCGCTCGTGGTCAGCCTCGGCGGCTTTGGTGGTTTTGTCTCTGGCCTCTTCTCCCTTCTCCTGAGCTATGCCATTCAACTCCTTGGCCTTGTCGGCCACTGCGTCAGTTGGCTGCAGGAGAGAAAACGCCAAGTGACACACTCTAATTTTGATAAAGTCAGAGATGGACAACACAATTCATACCAATTTTCCCACAAGAGAAGAAGTCATTGCACTTATCCTAGCTAGTTATGATTAAGGCTGCACACGAATCCTTGGATTCGTGAATCTGTTTTACGAATCCCGACTCCGGATCTGGATTCACGAATCCGGATCCAGGGTTGGGTCTCATTTGGGGATTCGGGATTCCACCAACGAATCCTAGAAGGAAAACAGGGTGGGGGGGGGGGGGGGGGGGGGGGATGGAGCTGGTCCCTTTCACGTCTGACTGTTGAGCGAGGACGCCTATGAGTTCAACTTCCAATTATTCGAAACCTCGGAAGCTGACGGCTGCGCTCACTCGTGGAAATCGTGCATGTGCCAGGTCAACAGCCTGACACATGCACGAAGTTGGCGAAAACTGATTCACCACTCACTCGCATGTTTTCCATGAGCGAGCAGCGATTCAGTGCACACCAGTCAGGAAATTCCGCTGGCGTGCGAAGTCCTGACTCACGTACATCGGTCAAGCCAGGTCATCGAAGCCTGACATCGAGCAAATCACGTGTTAATCCTGACTGGCAGCCTTCGTTTCTGGAGCAAACGGGGCACTGTCAAATCACTCATGCAAGGAACGGGAGTTGCACCAGAGGTCATCCGATATGTGTTTTAACAACCATGCATTTTCCTGGCCACAAAACTAAGACCACACCAAAGGATTCGCTAACATTCGTGAATCCACAAGGATTCGCGAATCTTGGATTCCGATCCGCAAATCCGAATCTACGAGTGGATTTGGACTCGCGAATCCGAATCCAGCTTCAGATTCGCGAACCAGATTCGGTGCAGCCTTAGTTATGATGTGTGGTCTGTCAACGGGGAATGCACATACATTACATGACATGTTGTTTTACAACGTATCTGTTTGCAACCATCACCAAAGCCACCATGGACACCTAGTCAGGATGAGATCCGCGTGGATGCGGTCCCGACGTTGGTCTGATAGACTCTATTGGTTCACATCTACTGTTTTGGGTCAATCTGAGACTGAATGTGAGCTTTCTGGTCGCCTCACGCTATATGAGTAGGAATTTAGAGGCAGTTATTTTGCGAAGGGAAAAACGTTGTTTTGCGTTAGTTTTCGAGCATGGACATGATCACAACATTTATAGGTCTAGTCATGCGATTTCCAATGCACCAAACTGCGCGCAATTCGACCAAGCGTAGCCCAAGTTATGCTTTCCGAAGCGCAGGTTTCACCCACCACAGAAACGCCTAACGCCTCCATGGTGCGCACACGCCGTGGCGCCTTCCTTCACGTGCGAAGCGCCTTTCCCAAGGTGCAGATCCTCTTGCACGTGGTGTAGGGGTCTCCTGCACTGTTTTCACGCACCGTACCCACTTTTGGGTCGAGTTTGGTGATGGGGTGTGACGAGGTTCGAAACCTGTCCGCGGACCTACGGTCGGAATTTTGACCAAGTCCCCGAGTAACAAAACGTACCACTGAGTTTCGGACGCCGAGCCATGATTTTGGCCAAGTCCCTCAGTAACAACCTGCACTACTGGATCCGGTGGATGATCCGCCGGATCAGGTGGATCATCCACCGGACGCCTCGGCAGGCCTATCGGAGCAATTTCTCCAGATGGTAATTTTGTTACTCGGTCCGGTCGATTATCGACAGGATTTCGAGTCGCAGCCGGCTCCCAGAGCCGCTGCGCATACCCCAACTTTGGAAGGCCATATCTCCCTCGATACTTGTCTGATTCTGGCAAAACAACTTCCACCGGATTCAACGACTCGTAACATTTGAGGGAAAACCTTCCATTTTAGGATCAGAGCAATCTTTGAGTCGCGAGATCCGCCGGAGCGGTGTTTCCACTTTCTGGCGGCTCGTCGGCGCCTCCCGGCGCCGCACTTGGGCATGCGGAGGGGAAATTCTTCAACATCTTATTCACCACTTGAACATGTCCGTGAGTGTCAAAGTCGTGACAACCAAGAAAGCACAAACATTGTAAAAATCATGTTGAAATTCCACGTATGCAATTGAAGCAACGTTATCTAGCTAACATAAGCAAAAAAGAATCTCCAAATGCTCTATGTATCAATGATCGTGTTGTTGACCACCTTCGGGCCCTAGTTGCATAGTTACGTCCCACGTCCATCCTAGTTGCACCCCAATGGTGCCCTAGTTGCGCGCTAGTGACACTCAAGTTGTGCTTTTGTTGCACCCCAGTTTTGCCCTTTTAACGGCCTAGTTGCACCTTAGTTGTGTCGTATTTGCCCTCTATTTGTGGTCTAGTTGTGTCCTAGTTATGCCCTAGTTGCGCCCTACTTGCACTCTAGTTGTATCGTAGATGAACTGTGGTTTTTCCCTAATTGCATCCTAGTTACACAGCGATTGCGCCCTAGTTGCGCCTTTGTTGCACCCTAGTTATGCCTTTCTTGTGCCCTAGTTGTGCACTAGTTGTGCCCTAGTTGCACCTTAGTTACAAACGACTTCCGTCCTAGTTGCACCCCAGTTGAGGCCTAGTTACCTCCTAGCTGTATCCTAGTTACGCCTCACTTACGGCTAATCTATGCCCTGGTCATGTGTTGGTTTGTGTGGCTTCCACCCGTCACGACCGACACTACTAGTTTACCGATATACCCACATTCGGGGTGTATGGCAGAGGAGGGCGTGACGACACGACAGGCCTCCGGACTGCACCGAGACTTCTCCAGCACCTACAATAGCGCCGGCGAGACGCGGTCGATGCGTTCCGGCAGCCATGTGGGCTTGTCAGGAGGTAGGAGAGTTTTCTCGGTGGGTTGAGACCCGCGCACCCGGTTGACTGTACCGGTGCGACGAGGAGACCCGATGGCTATTGTGGGGCTTCCGATGTTCGGAAAGCCGTGTGTGATGTCTGGACGTTGATTCCGAGATGTTTTGGCACTGCTCATATTTTCTCGGTGGTCCAGACCCGAGCACTCAGAGAGTTGTTCCGGTGCCTCGAGGAGACCACCTTTGTTACTCTCGTGGTGTATGCAGTGTGTTCTCCCTGTTGACTCATTTGGGTTCAGCAGGGGTGACGGGGCCCGATGCGGTTAGCTGCCGGCGTCCCTATATAAGCCCGCTAGGGGCTCATTTGTAAACTCTCCTTGTTCTTTATATTCAGCGTTCCAGACTTAGCCAAATTCTTGCCGTCTTGCATCGCACTCACACACAGAGCTCATGTTCGTTCTTGCATGGGCTTGCATGCCCTAAAGTTATTTCCAATTTGGTATCAGAGCGCAGGGGGGCGTGTGAGCAGCAGAAGCAGCAGTAGTGGGCGGAACGCTAAGAGAACGCGCCACGTGGCGCCACGCCGGCAACAGCGTGAGGGAGCGCGAAGCGACTGCATGTGAATGCCACAGGGGCGGTGAGAAGCAGCAGCAGTAGCAGCAGCAGCAGCACGTGTTGGCAGCAGCAGCGTGCACGAGCAGCAGCGACGCAGCAGCAGCTTGCAGCCGTGGCAGCAGCGAGCAGCAGCAGCGAGCAGAAGTAGCAACGTGCAGCAACAAGCAGCAACGCAACAGTAGCAGAAGCAGCAGCAGCAGCAGCTTTAGCAGCAGCAGCAGTAGCAGTAGCAGCAGCAGCAGCGTGTAGAGCGAAAGGAAACAAAAAAAAAACAGAAGCAGCAGCGGCGGCAGCATCAAGCAGCAGCGGCAACAGCTGCTGCGCAGAGTAGCAGCAGCAGCAGCGGCGGAAGCAGCATCAGCAGCAGCAATCGCAGCAGCTGCACCCGCCGCTGCAGCTGCTGCTGTTGGAGGGCCTTGCAGCCCTCCTGTGAGGGCCCCCGTCCTCTCGGAGGGGCCCCCTCGTCCCCCATCAGGGGGCCTCTCCGAGAGGGGGGAGCCCTTCGGCCCCTTTCGCCCCCCCCTTCCCCTCCTTTAGAGGGGGCCCTCGGAGGGCCCCGTCGTGCCCCTCCGAGGGGCCCCTCGGAGGGGCCCGTCGGCCCCGTCGGCCAACCGACGGAAGGGCCGACGGTGGAGAGGGGCGGACCCCCCCCCCCCTCGGCGGCCAATCGCTCACTCGCTCACTCGCTCGCTCAGCGAGCGAGCAAGCGAGCGTGTATGGGTGGGAGGGCCGGACAGGCCGGACGCCCCCCCCCTCCCCCTTTCCTTATTTTCTCTGTTTGTCCACCTAAGGGGCAATCGACAAAAAGGGAGGGGGCGAGTAACAAAAACTACAAAAAGGGGTACGCCTGACAAAGATTGAAAAGAGAAAAAAAAAAGGAGGGGGTGACCGAGGGCAAGAAGGAGAAGAAGGAAAAAAAGGGGGGGTCTTGACGGCTAGTGAAACACGAAAAAAAAACAAATAAAAGGTACTCTTCCAACTACCACCGCCGCAGCAGCCGCAGCTTCATAGCCGCAATAGCAGCATCAGGCGGTGGAGTGTCGACGACTACTTAGTGTGGTGGCTGCGCGAGAGCTTGCATTTTCGCCTTCAAAGCCGACAACGGACTGTCGTCGGCAGCGATCTCCACTTCGACATGTGTCGCGGACCGGCGTCTCCCTGGGGCTCGTAGATTGGTGCGCGAAGTGTACTCTGAGTGATCGACGCCGGATTTGAGTCTGTCCATCTCCGAGGGCTGGGTCGCTTACATCTTGGAGTAGCAGCCACACCTACAACCGCCACCCCTTCTCGTCTTGGAGCCGTCTTTGCTCTATTAGTGGCAGCAGCATTAGTGGCCGCAGTTTGTCAGACTCTAGTCCCCGGGCGTGCTGCGGTAGTGCAGCTCATCCCGTCTGGTCACGTTTGCTGACCCGGACGCCGTGATCTCCAGGAGTGACAGTACCTACAAGCCCCATTCTCACCCGTGGCTTGGTGTTTACCACCGGGAGTAGGTGCCCTCGGTACCTATCCATCATCCAGCACACGAGATGAGTGCGCGGATATCTGAGCAGGCGCCCTGCGCGTTTGCCTGCTACTACTGTGGTGATGGACGTCATGGTTGGCGTCGCTGTTGGACGTGCCCTCCCGGCTGGCATCCACCTTGGTTACAGCCTCGTCCGAGCATGCGTCCTCCACAGCACACAGATCTGCCGGCCTTGGTAGATCCCATAGCTGGACCTCTGGCGAGCATATTCGCTGAGATCCACGGCCTCCGGCAGACAGTGCAGCGGCTTTGTGACCTCGTCGTCACTGAGCGTGCTTCTGCTACTCGTTTGTCGACGGCCTCTTTGATCACATCTTCTCCATCCTCTCCTCCTTCCTCATCGGATGGTCTACCTTCAGCTCTATCTACCAGCGAGTCCCAGGCTGCCACCATCCTTTCGATCCTCCACTCTACTGCGACCACGACGCCATCTCGCGATGACATGTCTTCATGCAGTCGTTCCAGTTGAGTGACTTCGCGACGTCAGCGTCAGCGCTCCGCACGGCGTGCTCGCGCCAGTTTTGATACATCCTCCACCTCCTCGGCCTCCGTTGCTGTACCTGTCGAGGGGGAGTGTGGTCACCGCGCATTGCTTGATGTGACCGTAGCGACAGGATCCGCACTTGCGCCGGGCTGTGCTGCCCGAGCGTCAACTCAGGCAGATTCTGATGATACGGAGACAACACATGGCGTGGAGTCTGACCCTGACATTGAGTTCATGGTTGAGAGTTGCCTTTCATCGTCCAGGCTGGATCCAGATCTTCCACAACAGCAGGTGACATCAGGAGGAGCGCAGACACAGCGTCCTTGGACGGTGCCACTCGCGTCTCCGACCGCTGGAGGCCCAGAGGGGGCACAGGAGTCTCGTACGGATCGAGATGCATCCATCATACTTTTGGGGGAGAGCGTGCAGCAGACTTACACCAGTCCGGCGAGTGTTGGGGTACTTGGGACGTGCATGTCATTGAGATCGACATCTACGCTGGGGCAGCAGCTGGACATTGTGCAGCAGCAGGTTGCATCGGGAGGAGTGCAGGTCCCACGTCCCTTGGCGATGACACTCGCGACTCCGACCAGTAGCGGCCTGGTGGTGGCACAACAGTGTTGTGCGGATCGGGATGCCCCACACGGATCTCCGGGGGCGTTGGCGCACGAGATTCACACCAGTACGATAGCAGACGTAGTGCATGAGCAGAGTCAGCCGGTTGATCTTTTGGAGGTTGAGGCATTCTTGAGAGCAGCAGTTCTGAGAGACATCGCTGGGACATATGCTACAGCAGACACAGCAGGCTCCACCGTCTCATCTGCGGTACATGAGAACCAGCTTCAGCGTGAGGAGTCGTCCACCTTCCCACAGTCTCCGGGTTCCCGTACCCACGATGGAGCAGCGACATACATGACGGAGTCAGATGATGATCCATACTCTATCATCGAGCAGGTGGTAGCGACCAGCGTTCCCGGCGAGACGGTGCGTGAGCGCCAGCTGCGCTTGTTGGTCGCCTTGACGGACATTGTCGAGCCGGACGCCTGCACACCTGTGTCCACTACGGCAGCAGTTGAGGACAGTGGTGCAGATCCCTACACGCAGATGGAGTCACCTCGTCAGCTGGAGCTGAGTTCTGCCCCTTCGTGTTCACCTGCTGGTGACTTAGCTGATCACATGGACACTAAGAGTGGCAGTACCTACACGGAGGACATTTCTACATGCTCCACGGACTCTGACGACTCATCCTTCAACTTCTCTCTCGGCATGCGACCGCTCACTCCTCGTCTGACAGACACAAGTTGTGATGTGGATGCGACACCTGCAGTTGCATCCGATGTTCCAGCGTCTCAGCACATTACGAGCTTGGTTGACCCCCAGGAGGATGCAGCAGCACCAGTTCCATCGTCTTCAGCAGCAGAGATGCAGATGGCGTTGTACTCACGATTTGTGCACTCTGCATGTGCAGCATCCAGTGAGGCAGAGTTTATTCTACACCAGGTTGACATGGGCCACCTCGACATGTCCGAGGCAGATTATGCTGATGTGTAGGAGCGTGTAGTCATGCTACAGCGGGAGATGATGGCAGCGCGTGAGCGATTCTCAGAGGAGGGCAGCATCACTGCTACCGGCAGGAGCCTTCCGCCAGCAGCATCTGGCACACCTATACCCGGGGAGGATCTTGTACGAGCTCCGAGTGTGACGTCTGTTGGAGACACTATCATAGGAGAGGTGAGCGTGTCTTCGGCTTCCGCCATCCTGGCTCCTGTCGACCCCATCATCGCTCTTCCTTCCTCTTCTGCTGCCATCACGCACCTTCATCCACCCGATTCACGTGCCCCATCTTCATCTTCATCCATGAGTGGTGATCCGGTTTGTCACTCCAGCTCTCCTCTTCTGGCATTACACCCTTGTGTCTCAGGGTGTGCTATCCCGTATCGGAGGCCAGCTCTGCCACTTCATCCACGCACGCGTACTGCTCGCCCATTCCCGTTCCTCCGGCGCACACAGATGCATCGCGGTAGTGCGGAGGCAGGAGAGACTTTGAGTTGGGACCCTTGGCGGTCACGCGAGGACTGGTATACCCCAGGTGATGCAGATTCACGTGAGGAGTTGTAGCCGGAGACACCACTTCGTCTTTGAGGGAGGGAGTCGACTCGCAGGTGACAGGGGGAGCTATCTCTACATGATGGATACACCACATGACTCATCGCCCCGGATCTGTTCAGCTACGACATCGGCATCTCCATTGAGGACATCGCTGCCAGGTTCATCTGCCCAGGGGGAGTGTTGTGTGGACCTCGACCTGACGCGACGCCATGGGAGATGCATGGCGAGGTCCATGCTCTATTGTGAGCATCTACAGCATCCCGCATGTGCCTCATGCTACGTACGTACACAGCTACATGTAGATGATAGCACACTGTTGGTCAAGACCCGGACACTTGGTGCATCGTACCAGTGTCACGAGGAGACCATGTGATCGTGTGTCTTGGTATGTGGCTATACTGTGTGTGGCATGTGCATGCGAGCTGTTGGTCGAGACCCGGACACGTGGTGCGTTGCACCCGTGTTACGAGGAGATCCTCACATGATCCTGTGTTTGGATGGTGATACTATTGTGTGATACTATTGCTCGTGGTGGTCGAGACCCGGACCCTGGTACCGCCAGTGTCACGAGGAGACCATCTTGTCCTCTGACATGTGTATGATGTGCATTACACTGGTTTGTGTGCGTGTGCATCACTCCTCTCATGGTCGAGACCCAGACACTTGGTGGGCTNGTGTGTGTGTGTGTTTGTGCGAGTTGACTCATGCATGTTATGGCTTGCCATGCATTGTTGTTCCATGCCTCCGCTCATTCGTTCTGGCGTGGACGGCTATGTCAGCCAGGGAGAGTGTTGGTTTGTGTGGCTTCCACCCGTCACGACCGACACTACTAGTTTACCGATATACCCACATTTGAGGTATATGGCAGAGGAGGGCGTGACGACACGACAGGCTTCCGGACTGCACCGAGACTTCTCCAGCACCTACGACAGCGCCGGCAAGACGCGGTCGATGCGTTCCGGCAGCCATGTGGGCTTGTCAGGAGGTAGGAGAGTTTTCTCGGTGGGTTGAGACCCGCGCACCCGGTTGACTGTACCGGTGCGACGAGGAGACCCGATGGCTATTGTGGGGCTTCCGATGTTCGGAAAGCCGTGTGTGATGCCTGGACGTTGATTCCGAGATGTTTTGGCACTGTTCATATTTTCTCGGTGGTCCAGACCCGGGCATTCGGAGAGTTATTCCGGTGCCTCGAGGAGACCAGCTTTGTTACTCTCGTGGTGTATGCAGTGTGTTCTCCCTGTTGACTCATTTGGGTTCAACAGGGGTGACGGGGTCCGATGCGGTTAGCTGCCGGCGCCCCTATATAAGCCCGCTAGGGGCTCATTTGTAAACTCTCCTTGTTCTTTATATTCAGCGTTCCATACTTAGCCAAATTCTTGCCGTCTTGCATCGCATTCACACACAGAGCTCATGTTCGTTCTTGCATGGGCCTCCATGCCCTAAAGTTATTTCCAATTTCATGGTCTAGTTACACCCTAGTTCTGCCCTACTTGCATCCTTGCTTTCCCCTAGTTGCTTCCTAGTTTTCTCCTAGTTGCGCCCTAGATGCACTCTAGTTACACACAAGTTGCGCCCTTTTTGCGTCATTGTTGTGCACTAGTGGTACCCTAGTTACGCCAACACTTCGACCTAGCTTCATCCTATTTGTAGGATAGTTATGCCCAAGTTCTAGCCATGTCGCACCCAAGTTGCACCATAGTTGCATTGCAGATGCACTTGGATGGTAAAGAAATTTTCTCGGCCTTCTTTTACAACAAAAAAAGATGATTTTGCTTTGAGACCGGCTTGCTATCTGAGAAGACCAATTCTCACTTTAAATCCTGCCCCTAACTAAAATGTAGCATTGCCTTCTTAAGCCACACAGGCTCTCTCCGTCACATGGATTGAACAAGATGGAAAAATTTCACACAAAACAAAAGACAAAATTTCACTAGCAAGCCATCAGAGAAAAGCTTTGCACTCTTTCCCTGCATCTTTGAGCGAAAGTTGTAGACAAGAATCCTCTTCCACTCCAACCATATTGCCCATCGCACTTGTTTAAGCCGACACGACTCAAGTGTTTGTCCATTTTATGCACAAGAGGAAACATTAGGTTCTTTCATGTGTTTCTTCTCTTTTGTCGTCGACAATCTCTCTGTAAATGCATTCAAACCTGAGGTTGAAATCGCTCATACACCCATCAAATGCAAACCATGTTTCTTACCCACCCAGCACCAACAAGGAAAAAAAAAAACCCACAAGACCAGCCCCTCTTTATGCTTGATCACGACATGCACCACCAACCGATCAATGGTTGTTTGATTGACGACTGGTGAGGTGATATATAACGTCTGTAGTTAAGGGTTTAGGCTGCTCAAGTCCCTCGAATACGAAGGGACCCCGACATTCCTATCGATAGATTATTAAAAGAAAAGACAAATGCATCCATTTTGAGGTTAAACCTTCTCTTTGAGACATCAAATCAATGAATATGCATTCCCTAAGATATGCCACAGGATTTGGGATTTGTGTTGCTTTCCAGGCACTTACCAAACCTCGTGGTAATGAGGTCTAGCAGATTCCCTCTCGCTCATGAGGACTCTCCAACTCCACGCAAACCCAGCACAAACCATTCCTGTCAGTATCACAAATCTATCTACTGAGGGTTTTGCAACATTTGTGGATGATGTCCATGTCCTTTTGTCGAAGATGCATGACATGCGGCCTCCACGTGACATTTTCTTTCATTGTTAATTGCCTGGCGGTAGCGGCGATAGTTGGCCGGATGGGCTATCTCTTGGTGGTGTGGATATGGGTTGTTTTGCTCCGAACACTGGGTTCCAGAGATTTGCGCCCCAAACCATATTCCCTCACTTCCTTCCATGATCAATTTTATGCCCTCTAAGGCCAAATTTTTTTAATTCCGCCTAGGTCATCTTTGGGACCATTCTCTTCCATCTTATCTGGCCAGAACGGTGGGTAGACTAACCTTTTTCCCCCTCCGCAAGATAACCGCCATCGTCCCAAAGATTTATCACAACATATCTTGCTCGTGTCTCCCTTCTCTCAAGGAAGAATTCTCATAAAGGAAGAGATTAAATCTTTAATTATGATTTTCTTACCCTCGTATGTGTTACCATGACCTTGGGAGACCGGGTGTAGCTGCGGGGCTTCTCTTATGAAGAGGTGGCCCGCCCCCCCCCCCCCCCCCCCCCCCCCCCCCCCCCCCCAAAGTAGGTTAAGACTACTAGTTAAGAGGAAAGGATTGGAAGGTCCAGTTCAGGCTTCTAAAGAGTGCCTCTGCAGCAGTCCTTGAACGCTTTCGTACCGCCCGACGCCGCCGGTCCCTCGCGGCTGTCGACCAAACAAGCCTGTGTATGACGATACACACGTGAGGACAACACACACAAAAAAGAAGCGGTATGAAATCCTTTAAATTGTCATCCCAACATGGTTGAATGCAAGACTCCATGACTCCATCCACTCTCACCACCACCGTTCGTTCGAATCCGAAGAGGCACAACGTTTTGTGCGACAAACGTACGTACGTAACGCCACAGCCAGAAAGCCATGGCGATTGGCGGTGTCGGCACTCGACAACTTGCAGATGCACGCATTGCTTCTCGCCGTGGAGGGAGGAGGATCCTCCCTACCCCCCTTGGTCAGGACAGACGATAATTGAGGGTGGGGGAAAGCGGAAGGGGGGCTGCGCTATTCCTGCACGTGGCAGGCATGCAATGCAATGCAGCGCTTTGCCCACTTCTGTGGCTGCATGCGTTTCACGGAATGAAACCACCTTCCGCCCACCCCATCTCTCCAGCGGCCGCTTTCGTCGTCATCCCTCCTCCGCTTGCTCCCGGACCGTGCGGGCGATCGGCTCCGAGAGCTAGCATGGAGCGTGCGTCGCACGTGCATTTGAGCTCGGACCCACCTTTCTTTCCTAGCTTGAAGCCAGCGTTTTCGACCAACCAATAACCTTCTGTCGAGCTCCCGTCCAAAACGCAGGGGAAGAAGGGGCTCTTCAGAGAGCAGCGCGTGTACTCCCGGAGCCTCCGGGCCCGAGCTCCCGTTTGCCCCGGTAACCGCGGCAACCGCGCCGCGGTTGGCTTCCGACCGCTGCTGTACTTTGCGATACAAAAATAGCGCACAAGAAAGAAGGGTGCACCGTGCCGTGCTCACTTCTTCTGTTCGTTATCTTCGTCACGACTCTCTCCATCTCAACCCCCACCCGCCACACACGCACGCACGCGCAGACTTCTCGCCATGGCTACCACCCTTGCGTCGCTTTCGGCCACACCCGCTGCTGCTGCAGTAGCGGCTTCCTCCATTGCGTCCATCTCCTTGCGCACGTCCGGAGGGCGTCGATCTACTTCGGCATCCACCGCTGCTGCACCTACAGGCGGCAGGTGCGGCCGCCATGCAAGCAGCAGCAGCAGCAGCAGTGGCTGCCTCCTTTTCCAGCCTCGTGGTGGTGCTAGTCGCAACGTGCGGGTGCAAGCAGCTAAGGACGAATTCGTAAGTCCCTCTTTTCTCCTTGACACAAATTCTTCCCCCCCCCCCCCCCCCCCCCCCCCCCCCCCCACC
>SZWC01027339.1:8381-18381 GCA_023375785.1 Penium margaritaceum | reverse complement strand
TCAAATAAACCCCTCCAATACACTATCAAAATTTAGGGGGAAGATGGACATCGAGTACCACCCCTTGAAACCTCCAGATTATATAGGGAAAGTGTATCAAGGAGTGTAATGGAAGCACATTCTCTAAAGTACTGTCATGTATCTTGAATTTCTACATGATAAGACCGACCTTGGAATCCCTCGAGTGTATTGGGGGAGTGCATATGAATGTGTAGGTGGTAGACATAAAAGATGAAATGGTTGTGTAAATAAGAAGACACAAGTGCATTACATCATGTAATCCCCCAATACACACCCAAAAACAACCCCAATACACTTGCAACATCGGGGGGGGAGGGCGAATAATATACCCCCCCTTGAACCCAAAAGTGTATTTGGGGATGGTGTCTGGGTGTGTAGCTGATGATTGAGACATAGAGTACACAAGTTTACATATTACATAGATATTTCAATGTTGAGCATCCATTGACGATCAACAATCTCTATCGTCAATGGAAAGACGACAATTGGAGATCATCAATTGACCATGTACGCTTGAAGATCTCTATAAAATTGTCGTGAGCTATTTGAGAGTTGTCGATTTGCAAGGGGTTTGAGTGGGGGGGTTCTCAGATTACCCCCTACAGTATAAGGGAATCTGGTAGGCCCCGCTACAGCGGGGCCGAATGGAGCATGGGAAAGAAAAAGAATACAACCCATAACCCACTGATGTAATTCTTGTCAATTTTTGGTTTTACTTGTTCCGCGTCAAGGAGTAGGCTTCCTAGGCTCTTACACTTAAAGAATGTTTACATTCTTTGTACAAACATAGGTTTTCTAAGGTGAACTATGGAAGATGTTATTAAAGAATAATACAAAGTTTTTTTTAGATTTTTAAAATTTTAAATACAAACGTTTCCGGAACTTTCTCGGGAATAAGTGAACGGATTCACTTGCATGTTGATGAACATATGCTGGAAATAGAATTGTTTCGTACCTTCCACAAAGGTACCCTAAACAAAATTGATTTTGATGTTAATTATCTTCATCCACATTGAATTTCATCAAAAATGAACTTCCATTGAATGCATAAGCACCACCAAAGTAATTTCAGAATTCATTTGTCAAAATCAATGCTCCACCCTTACCTTTTTGCTTTTTTTTTCTTCGGTTTGGTACACAACTTTGTCTCGGACGGGTATTGAAACTTGCATTGTTCCCTTGTCAAAGGTGTTCGACCACCGATGCAATCGCTTCAGTGGCTTTCGATGCCACGGAAGGGTCCTCGCCAACGTGGCGAGGACCCCTCCATGGCATCAAGCGAGCCAATGGTCGGGTTTCGACCATTCATACACTGGAACCGTCCACTTTTTTAACAGAAACAAAAAGTTAAAAAGCACTGTTGTCAAATTAAAAGGGCACCCCCTGGTATTTCATCGAATTCATACATGGACCCGATCCAAAGTTTGTTAGGGTACCATGAAAGTCTTAAAGGAATACACTTAACGTGTATGAAGAATGCATGTTTTTGGGGTGATTTACTATAAAAGACAGTGGGAGGTACCGGCCAACAATCGCAAATCGTCAAGACATGTGTTAGAATTTGTTGGGACATGAGAGTGTCAACAATGATTACTGTACGGACCTTTAATGTTGTTTTCTCATGTTTATCATTTCGATTATCCTTAATTTCGTCCATGATTTTGGTCCTGGGAGTTATTTAGGTATTACTTAAGCTTTTGTCGAACAAAAAAGCCTGATCCACGAATTCGTTCATGACCAATTTTGTGCACTTTCAAAATGGCCGATTGAACAATTTGCGCACCTTTGGACATCGCAGGTGTTATTGTGTGAGCAGTCTCACACGTCAACCCGAAGCACACAACGGTCGTATCATTCGGATAGGCATGTCAAACTGTCATTATAAGGTCAGATTTACCCTTTTCAAGTAGACCGCAGAACAAGTGAACACGACATCGCTTTTACATTTAGTTACTGAGTGCATTATTTGTTTTCACACAAACTCTCCGAAGTCTAGAACGTGAATTTTGAACAAACTGTTAAAATACTATACTAGATTAAATTATTTTGGTTGTATCTAACCAAGTCGCCTAAGAAAGTTTTTTTTAAACTTCCTACAATCCAAAATTAATTATAAATTAAATTCAAGATCAGTACGGTGGTTGTAACAACTGAACGTGGTGATGGTGGAGCGCCCAGAGTTTCTTGTGCACGTGAAGCAATTCTCCATAAGAGAAATTTACAACTCTTGAGTGAACCCCATATAGGACTGGCACTCAATGAGCCGTTTCATCTCGCATAGTCTAAGGGACCAACGTTTAGGACATGGCTGATACATTTGAAATGTAATTCACTACTGTTGGCGTCAACAACAACAAGAAGAAGATTGAACTTACGGCCATGCTTTTGTGTGGCATGACTTCAAGTTGGTGGTCTAATGTGAAGGCTATCTAAAGGGAGCATGAGATCTATAGAGCTACATCAACGACTCTCAAAACCACTCTCACATCGTCGGCCACTTGCGTACTACCTCTTTAGCTGATCAATCAGACTTGGCATGACTCACTCACAGTAGTAGAAACATGGAATGGCTTTTCACATGCTATAATCGCTCACTTGGCAAAGCTGAACAAGAAGTTTGACACACGGTACAGACTCCAACATCTGCGTCAAAAGTCCATCAGTAGAGTACACTCCATGTTTCCACAGGTTACCATTGATAGGTACCTCGCCCCTGATGCATTGTTTTTGTATGACAAAAATGGCTTGAAGTGAGATCTTTGGTATGGAATTTTTGTTTTTGGCATCCACAATGACCTTCCACAAATGATCGTAGTCATTGATTGCATCGGTAGCCTTGCCTATAATACTCGAATGTAAGAATCCAACAGCTTTAAACTGCAAGGCCACATTCCTTATCATGGCAGAGGGAAGTTGTCATTGGCAAAAAACTCTTCTTAGTGGAGATCGATGACATCGATCACCACGATCAACGAATCTATTAGATTTGTGAAAACGTTGGCCACATTTCACACAATTGCCGAAAGCGACATGAAAAAGCCAGAAAGGTAGGGAAGTAATGGAATATTTATAGGAATTAAAGAAACGACAAACATCATGAGTAGAGGACAAGGCTCTTGTCTGGTCAGATGAATCTATGCTAATCGATTGCACATCTCATTAACTCACATTCGATCCACGAGGGTTCCTCAAATCACAAACATTGATGAAGGGAACAAGGATCACCAACTTGGAGTACTAATATGAGTGCAATCAAGGGAGTCTAAGGTACATAGAACAGTAGTGGCACTACTACATGGAGGAAAATTTCACAATCTTGTCAACAATGACATGGTTTGAAGGCTGGGATTGCAAAACAAAGAGGGAGTTTTTTAAGGAAAAACAATGGACAAAAAATTGCAGATGTGTCGAATTTGTAATTGACTCATGTTAAAAATCCAACATCTATGAGACATAACGTTTTGGAGGACTTGCTCTATGAGTGACCACAAAATCATCCTCGGGTGAGATTTCTTGTAAGGGTAGAACCTGCAGGTTGATTCTAAAAGCATATTCATATACTTAATGGCATAAAGCAACATGCGCAAGTGGTCGAGCGACCCATAACATATCAATGTTGAGAGGAAGCAATAGAGGTAGAGTTAGAAGATGTTGTGACAGCCAGAGAACACAAACCGATATCACTAGACGAGGACAAAAGATACCTAAAACACAATATTCAAGTTTGGCTAGTCCAAGTGGAAGTAGAGGTAGCGGAAGAAATTGCATCTGCCCAAGCAACAGGAAGAACATCAACGTCTAAGAAGTTAACAACTATATTGCAAGAGTTTGCACAGTTCATAGAGGAGTTCAAAAGGCTTTTTCCTGAAAAACTACCCTGAAACCTACCACCACAATGCAACATTGACCATGAGATAGACCAGGCAACAGATCAAAAATGAAAGGGACTTATAAGATGAGCCATCACGAGCTGACCAAAATCAACAAGTAGTTGGAGGAGATGCTCAAGCGAGGGTCGATCTAGCCCTCCACATTACCCTATGTGGCACCCGTACTTTTCATGAAAAAGAAACAATGTAAGATGTAAATGAGCTTAGAGCGTAAGACAACATCATCATGAAGAAAAGAAACCTCCTTCTGCGAGAAGATAAACTATTTGACCAAGTACATGGAGCTCAAATTTTGAGCAAAATCCAAGTACGTAGCTACTTTTATGAGATCCGAGTATCTGATGGAGATGTTGAGAAAACAAAATTTTGTACCACATGCAAGCACTTTGAATGCATGGGTATGCCTTTCATACTCACAAATGCTCCTTAAAAAGTTGTCACTTATGAAGAATGTTTTTTTCCTCTACCTCAAGAACTTCATCTTCATATATCTTGATGACATCCTAGTGTACAGGAGCACTCGGAAGGAGTAAAATGGAAATCATAAAAAAGATACAAGAATTTACAAAGAGAGAAATGCTTAAAAAACTCTACTTGTGTGACCTTGTTCTTTGTGCAATTGATTTTCAGAATTCATTATAAGCGGTATATGCATCACCATGGACTTGATAGAGATGGAGGCAGTTGCTGATAGGTCGACGCCAACAAATGTTCTGTACTTGCAATCGTTTATGGCTTCTACAACTACTACGATGTGTCAGTACCTCTCTCTGATCATCCAAAAACCAACCTAGAGTAATCGGGGAGACACCAAATAGGAAGCGTTCAACTTTATGAAAAACAATTTAACATTGATGCCAAAGTTACGATAGGCAGATCCAATGGTTGCCAATATCATAGCTTGCGTTGTATCCAATTGAGCCATCGGAGCCGTTCTCCTCCACAACAATGGCGGTGGAGAACATTTAGTTGCGTACATGTCCAGAATGGTGTATGGGCAACTGTTAAACTACGAAGTTCACAAAAAGGAAATGTTTACAATCGTGCACGTATTCAAAACACGGTGGTGTTACTTGGAATTTCAACGTTGCATCAGTCGCACCATCCACCATGCCCTAAAAATACTCAAGACCTTGCAAAAATCTGAGCCATCAACAAACTCAATGGATGGAGTTAAATAAAAGCAAATTTATACACGAAATTGTGTAATGTATTGGCAATAAGAATGTGGTGGATGCTCTAAGTTGACAACCAGATTTACTTGATGAGATCAGGACGTTTCTCGTACAACGAGACCCGCATCTGGCAAACTTGTTTGCGAAGGGCTACAAGGAGATGAGCAAGTATGACAATACCAATTTTTTGTTCGATGGCCCCAATTGGCAACAATGATTCAATCCGAAGGTTGTCATCCCTTTGAACGAGGAGCTAAGATGAATGGTCTTATAGAAGTGCCATGATAGCGGCCAAGGAGGGCACTTCGGCGAGGAAAAGACACTCAAGCCGCTGTAGGAGTACTAGTGGTGGGTTAAGATTTAGACTGATTTGACGATCTTTAGCTTATCATATGACACCTTTCAATGATAAAAATCTATTTGCAAGAGGCCACTTCGTCTACTCCAACCCTCACCTGTTGCGATGAAACTGTGGGCCGACATTAGCATGGATTTCTTGACAAGACTGTTAGCCAATCGTGAGCAATATGATGCCATTCATGTGGTGTACAGATTTCCAAAAAAAGTCAAACTTCACATTGACAATGACCACCGTCATCGTAGAAGGAATGAAACGCCTTTTTGAAAATAAAATCGTAGTAGTGCATGAAGTGCAACGTACCATCATCAACCATTGACATAGTCACTTCACGAATAATTCTTTTTCAGAGTTGAGAAAACACTACAGGAGTCAAATCTATATATCAATGACGTTCCATCCTCAGGCCAACAAAAAAACGGAGCTAACCAACCAAACTCTCAAGCAACCTCTTCAAACCTTTATGTGAGCCACACGACAAATATTGGGTTGATAAACTTTTGGTTGCCGAATTCACATATAACTCCACCATCTCCGTAACGTGTAAAATCTATTTCAAATTGGTCTACAAAAAACTTCCTACCTCATCGGCTGGATTGCAGAGTCATAGCAAAATTCCGAAAATTGACATTTTCCGCCGAGATCTCACTTGCATCTACAAGGAAACATGTTCGACCCTCGCTAAGACACAAGCAGCTTTAAAGTAGGCTATGGACCAAAATCATTGTGATGACGTGATCAACTCTGGCAAGCACGTCCTTTGTTGCTAAGGAAACATTAAAATCGAAGGACTAAACTTTGTGAAGCTCAAACCCTGATGGCTCGACACGTTTGAGATGGGGGGAATAGAAACCCCTTTATTTGCTCGAATTTGACTTCCTGACATCACAGTGATCCACTTTGCATTCCACATAAGCAAGCTAAAGTAGTTTTGGAACCCTGGTCATACCTTCTCAGCAAAAATGTCGCACCTCCTCCATTGTTACAAGTGGACGGGTGTACAGAGTATGTGATTGAATACATCCTTGGACATTGACACTGTGGCAAAAAACTATGTATTTAGTCATTTGGCATGGCTAAGACACCACAAGAAATAGTTGGGATCCGTTCAATAACCCGCAAGACGTCAATCATCTAATTAATGACTACTTTCACCTTCATTGGCCTACTACAGCTAGCGCGACGGGATATTGTGGCTAAAAGGGGGGAAGTGTTACAACCTTGACGTACAGAAGTCCCAAAAATGTGCGCGTGGGAATTTCTCTCCTTATGTTCATGGCCCACCACGCGTCATCTTTAGGATATTTCTATTGTTTGATCGAGGGAACTGTTTTCCAATGACCCCAACCTTAGGTGTATTGCTCAGAAAGTTTTTGACAACTTCAACCACTTTCCAGAATGGTCGAACTGAAGTGTCATGGACCAGATCAATGTTTAGACATCATTTGGTCAAATCCTTGATGAATCTTGAATTTTACATAGAATTGTTGAGATATTGTTGAAGCACCCCGACTTCTCGTTAGAGCTTCTTGGATCTGCCACGCAGAGTGCGACCTCGCACGTGTTGCTCAGCTTTAACACCGATGACCTGACTTATGTTTCATTCTTATTCTTGGCATTGTATACATGTGCTTGACACGCTTGACACTTATCATCGAATTACACCTACAGATTAATACAAATTTGTCCAACTACCCCAAACCCCGAAAATATCTTTTGTGCCGCACCTCATCCCTGTTAACCACCCACATTCAGCTCAATGTAACATCTATGTTTAGATCTATATCTATATATCTATATCTATATCTATATCTATATCTATATCTATATTTATATCTATATCTATATCTATATCTATGTCTATGTTTACATCTACATCTATATCCATATTTAAATCTATATCTATAACTATATCTATATCCATATATATCTATATGTTTATCTTTTCCTTTGTGCAGTTTTGTGTGTACATCTATGTATAAGCGTAAATAATAGAAGAACTCAATGTTTAAACTTTTATCTACGTTTTAGATAACCATATCTTTTTTTAGACATATTTTATGCTACGTGGTTCATTTGTATGTGATTTTCTCATCAATGGTTATTTCGATGTCCATATAAATTGATAAATGTACATATGAATCAAATTTTCTCACGTTATGATCTATCTTACCTTATGTGGAACAACATATTTCTTTGATTTCTAGAAGGGAAGGCATAAATTGGAATACTATCTCATGAGGAAAGTAGAACAAAGTCGATACAAGGCTTGATAAAGAGTAGAAGTTTAGGTCATTGTAAAACAAACATACAAAAATTACGTACGGAATGAAGAGACTTGATTGAATGACCTTTAGTGTAAGAATGAACGTAATGGTTTTAATCTCTCCTTTGACATTGAATGAGTGTAGTCCAGAAGACGAACTGGTGAAGGCACGTCATTGGAAAACTTATTTGAAACTTTTGTTGTATTTGAGATTGTTCCTCGTAAAATCCCATGGTTGTAATGGTGTTGTCATTAGGATCAGAATGTTATTGATTTTTCCCTTTAAGGAACCTAAAGTTGAAATGACAGTAGTTCAATATGGACGGAAGGGATACGACTTGAAAGAAACGTAATTTCGTTTTTGACAGATTGATGATGTTGAAGGTGCGTTATGCTTAAATCGATCCACAGAGGTTCGACTGTTAAAGTGGACTTGTTAAAGAGGTCCAATCTTAAGGTTGTACACGAAAAGCCCCTTGTTGAAGTCATAGGTGTGCGCTATGCGTACGAATTACCGTCACTCGGAGCGCTCTCGAGGTCCGCCGGCGCTGCCAGCGCGACTTCTGATGAAAGCTCTGTTCGATTTCCATGATGACGTGGATGTTTCCGGTTTTGGCGCCCTCCCCCATTGGCTCCTCGCGCACGGCGCGAGGAGCCAATGGGGGAGGTGTTCACGATTATGAACAGTAGAACACACTCCCTCAACATCGAAAGTTATCTCCCGCACGTTCCGTCGACTTTGAGATTCAGATTGCGGCGCGATCGATCGGCCGTGAAACGCTTTCAGCACTAGTGCCCCTCAAGGGCGTGTCCACTCGTCGTTCGATCAAGGCTGCCGATGCACAAACTTTCCTTCTGTTGCCACCACCTCCCTCAAAACGGGACCTGAGGAGGGCCGTTGAAACTCTTCGTGACGGATGTGGTGGGTTTGCGCACCGACGTGAAGCGACGCGATCCAGCTGTCGCGCTGCGGCAAGGGCAGGCAAATTCAAGTTGCAAGCGACGCTGCACGTCGCGAGTCAGCACGCACGCCGCTCGTACCGGCTAGCCAGCTAGCACGCCAGCCATTGCGAGCGTCACGCCTCCCGGCTACTTGAGCTCCACCGCACTTCGTCACAACGACTGCACCGGCGTGTCAAGCCGCATTGAATCGCTTCGAGTGCATCGGTCGGCGCGTCGGACGAACTGGATCGGATCGGTCGCCGCGTTACCATCACCGTTGCCCACACGCCCATCGTGACTCGAGAGGTGGGTGCGCAAACGGTTGGGCGAGAGTGAGGTGCAGTGCAGACCGCGCAACAGAGGTAAAGTGAGACGGAGTGGGCAATGGGACTGGGCGAGGGAGTGGGGGAGGTAGATTGAATGTGAGAAGGGGAGAGGGCCACGCACGCCCCATTATGCTGCCACCTCTGACGTCTGTGTGCGTAACGCCGCCTGGGCGCCGCCGGCAGCAGCGGCACTGTGACGCCGCCTCTGCTTCTGTTGCCTCCGCTTCTGCTTCTGACACTGACGCCTCTGCTTCTGCCGCCTTTGCCTCTGCTTCTGATACCGTCGCCTCTCCCTCTCCTGCTGCCGCCTCTGCCTCTGGCGCCGTTACCACGTCTGCTCCTCCGCCGACTCTGCTTCTGTAGCTGCTGCTTCTGCTTTCAGACCCTGACACGTCTAATTTCCTGCTGCTTCCTCCATTCTACTGCCACCGCTCCCGACGATGCTGTCTCTATTTCTGCCCCTGCCGCCACTGCATCTGCTCCTGCCGCCTCTGCCTCTGCGACTGCCGCCTCTGCCTCTGCGACTGCCGCCTCTGCCTCTGCGACTGCCGCCTCTGCCTCTGCGACTGCCGCCTCTGCCTCTGCGACTGCCGCCTCTGCCTCTGCGACTGCCGCTCCCACCTCTGCTTCTCCCGCAGCCGCCTCTGCTTCTGCTGCCGCCGACTCTGCATCTGTAGAAAAAGCCCCTGCAGTGACTTCCGCTCCTTTCCCCGGCTCTGCTGCATCCGCTGCCTCTGCCGTCACTGCTTCGTGTTTCACCGCCATCCTGTCCTGTCTTGTCTTGTCTTGTCTTGTCTTGTCTTGTCTTGTCTTGTCTGTTGGTTACCGCAAGGTCAACGGCGGCAGCTGCAACCCTTCCCTTTCCCCCTCCAAGGCAGTGCCCCCCCTCCCCCGCCCCCAAAATCCCCCCCTCCCACCCTCTCTCTCACTCCCTCCCTCTCTCTCTCTCTCTCTCTCTCTCTCTCTCTTCCCTTTTTGACCAAGTTTATTTCCATATATCTGTCTTCGTTAATTGTCTATCG
>SZWC01027336.1:20168-30389 GCA_023375785.1 Penium margaritaceum | reverse complement strand
ACACACACACACACACACACACACACACACACACACACACACACACACACACACAGAGAGAGAGAGAGAGAGAGAGAGAGAGAGAGAGAGAGAGAAAGAGATAGATATATATATATAGATCAACAGAGGTTGAGATTGACACGAGGAAAGCTACAAACCTAGGCAGCAGGTTGGGGCAGCATGCGTTGTCGATGCAGCGTGGGGGCTTCCACGCTCATTGCTTAATTCTGCTGCCCCCTCAATCTGCTGCTCTAGAGACTAAGTCTGGAAGCTCTCGATTTGTTACTCAGAAGTGCGCGCACCTGTGTTAGCACCAGAAGGCACCTGAAAACTGGAAGTAACTGATTAGCAGTGAAGAATGAGCAACAATGGGGCACCCCTCCAAATACTAGCCCCCCCCCTCCACTAGTGTAAAAGTTATTACTCAGCTAACCAGCCAATCAGAAAATATTGCTAGACCTATTTTATGGCAGGCATGATTTTCTCGGTGAGCCTTGCCACACGCCCGACAGCTTAAAACCCGGGCCTTGTCCGTTTTGCCTGAAAACTAGACCATACCATAACACCAACACTACGAACGCAGTCGTGCGGTCAGAATCAGCTAGAAAATAGCTACAAGAAGTTATGGGTGCACGAACCCACGTAGTGCCTATGACAGTCAACGATGCCAAACAGGGCCATACAACAGAAGACATGGACCGTAGGCATCGCATGATGCTACAGACGCAATGCCACAGCCAGACACAATGCTAGGTTCATGCAACCTGCATCCGCAGTGGCAGTGACTGCCGGCGGCCCGACCACCGAGGAGGCCTGCCGATGGAGTTGAGCGCATTGCCAGGGGGACGAGGCTCCAGCAACGGGTAAGTGGGCCTCAGCGTGCATCGGCTTCACCGAGCGATACTCCAGCGGCTTCAAGTCTCGCCGTCAGTCATCTTCACGCCGATGTACACCAGCTAGGAGGACACAACAGAGTACAATGAGAGATGCACAAAAACCAACACTCCCCCATGACTCATAGGCATAGTGCACATGTTCGGGCAGAGACGCAAGCAAGGACAGAGAGAGTCACTCACAGACGCATGCTGACTGAACTCACAGCCTTCTTGAACGAGTCGCGCTTCAGAGCCTTGGTCAAGAAGTCAGCCAACTGCCGTGCTGTCTCAACCCACACGATGCTGATACTGCCTTCATACAAGAACGGACGCACATAGTGATACTCAACAATGATGTGCTTTGTGCGTGTGTGATGCATGCCGTCATTGTCAGTGATCGCCATAGCACTCTCATTGTCACATTGTAACGTGATGGATGCGACAGACTGGCGTAGCTCGGACAACAAACGACGCAACCACACACTCTCACACGCGCCTGAGCCAAGAGCAACGTACTCAGCCTCAGCAGTGTTGCGTGCAATGCATCCCTACTTGCCACTGCGCCAGGACACAGGAGTGCGGCCAATCAGAAATATCCAACCTGTGCGACTATTGCCGTATGGACTGCCGGCCCAGTCACTATCGGTGTAGCCCACCGCAACAACAGACGGCTGACGGCAGAACATGAGACCTCACCGAGGAATCTAGACAACATAGCGCAGTACTCGGATCGCGGCCTTGTAGTGGAGGTGACGCGGCTCCTGAGAGAACTAGACCAAGAGGTTGACGGCAAACGCGTTGTCTGGGCGCGTCGTCGTCACCAGGAACATCAGTGACCCGATGACTCGCAGGTACGTGGTCACGTCAACTGGCTCCCCCACAACGGCTGGGTTAGGACTCTTCAACCTTGCCTGGCCATCAGGTGACATGGGTGAGGATGCGCTCGGCACGAGTGGCAGGTCCTCTGCAAAGCGCGTGGACAACGTCTACACATAGGCGGCCTGGTGGATGTGCAAGATGCCCTAGGAGCGATCTTGCTCGAGTTCCATGCCCAGGAAGACCCTGGCAGATCCAAGGTCCTTCATCTGGTAGGCAACGTGCAGCAGATCCTTGACACGCTGGATGGCAGCCGTGTCTAACGACGCAATGAGCAGATTGTCAACGTACACTAGAATAGCGGCAAAAGTCTGGCCTCGCGGACTGCCAAACATTGGGGTTCAGCGATGCTGCGCTGGAGCCCGCCACGAAGGAGCGTGCTGCTGGTCTCTTGGTTCCAGCACCGATGCGACTGCTTCAGGCCATATAGGGCCTTGCGCAGTCGCCAGACTCTCCCAGTGCCATCGTCGAAGCCTGGGGGCTACACCATGTAGAGCTCCTCACCCTCCGATGAACCATGGAGAAAAGCGTTGCTCACATCCATCTGGTGCAGCTCCCACCCATGCTGGGGGACCAGACTGTAGAGTGCCCGGCTAGTGGAGAACCGGCCAAATGGGGCGAAGATCTGGTCGTAATCGGCCCCAGGAATCTGGGCAAACCCCTTGGCTGTAAGGCGGGCCTTGTACTTGTCCAAGGACTCGTCGGGCTTCCACTTGTGCCGAAAGACCCACTTGGCGTCAATGGCCTTCCGTCCTGGGGGAAGGTCGACGAGGTCATACACGTGGTGCTGTCGGATAGCAACGAGCTCATCAGCGCAGGCAGCGTCCCAGTGTGTGGCCTCAAGAGAGGCTCGTGCCTCGCGTAGGGTGTTTGGGTCCTCCGGGCGTGCTGTGGAGCGGACTGAGAGAGGGTGTGCATCTCGTGCCCCAAGTGGGATGCGCGCGAGTGCAGCCACAATAGCGCACTGATGCTCACGATGGAGCATGGCGCAGCCCAATGCGGAGCCCGGGTGGAGGTCTACAATGATGGCCGAGGTGGTCAGGCTGAGGGCCTTGGTGCCAGGGTCCCCACTCACAACCGTGGGAGCGGAGGAGACACATGGAGCCACGGGGGGTCAATGCGTCACGGAGCGCGGAGCGACGATCTGTGCGTTCACCGACGGTCTCGGTCGGAGGCTGCCGCCTGGGCCACGCGAGTAGCGTGGCAGGGCAGGTGATGGCACTGAGTCCGTCGGGCTGATGGAGGCATACGGGGTTGCTGGCCCAGAGGGATCAGCGAACGCGACTGGGTCTGCTGGCTTGGAGGGACTAGCAGATGCAACTGGGGTTGTCGGCCAAGAGGGACCAGCAGGCGCGACTGGAGCTGCTGGCCCGGAGGGACCAGCGGACGCGACTGAGGCTGCTGGCCCGGAGGGACCAGCGGATGCGACTGGGGGTGGCGGCCCGGAGGGACCAACGGACGCGACTGGAGGTGTCGTCCCGGAGGGACTAGCGGACGCGACTGGGGGTGCCGGCCCGGAGGGACCAGCGGACGCGACTGGGGGTGGCGGCCCGGAGGGACCAGCGGACGTGATTGGAAGTGTCGTCCCGGAGGGACTAGCGGACGCGTCTGGGGGTGCCGGCCCGGAGGGACCAGCGGACGCGACTGGGGGTGCCGGCCCGGAGGGACCAGCGGACGTGACTGGGGGTTCTGGCCCGGAGGGACCAGCGGACGTGACTGGGGCTGCTAGCACGGAGGGACTGAGGGATGTGTCATCCGGAAGCGGTAGGATGGAGGACGGACTTACCACTCTCCCACGCGACAGGATAGACACGGATGAGCTGGAGCAAATGAGGTCGCGAGGAAATAGGTCCTTGAAGAAGAGGGCGTCCCGGGACTCGACGATGCAGTGCCGGGAGGGTTCCCAGAAGCGCAAGGCCTTGGACTTATGAGAGACACCGAGGAAGGTGCACGGGCGTTCACGAAGGGAGAGCTTGCCGCCCTGCTGCGAGACGGGCACCCACACAATGGCCACGCAGCCCGAGACGCAAGCAGGGCGGAGGTCAGCTCGATCACCGCACCAATGCTGGTATAGTGTGGACTGGCGGGGAAGGGGACCGTGGGTAATCCGGTTCCAGACCCAGGTCATGTAGGCCATGGCTTCAAAACAGAAACCATCGGAGAGACCAGACTCAACCCGCATGGTGCGGACGGCGTCGGCCATAGTACGGTTCCACCGTTCGGAGACACCGTTCTGGGCGGGTGTGTAAGGCGCGGACGTTTCATGGCGAATGCCGCTGGAGGCGAGAAAGGTCGTGGCGTCACCCAGGTACTTACCGCCGCGATCGCAGCGAAAGCGACGGGGAGAGCGGCCACACTCGCGCTTTGTAAGGACAAGCCAGTCCTAGATGGCGTGGGCAACATTGCTCTTGTGCCGAAGGCAGAAGACCCAACGGTAGCGAGAATAGCCGTCAGTGAGGGTGAGGACGTAGCGACCATGCTCGCCGACGGACTCGGTGGGGAGAGGACCCATGACGTCTGAATGGACAAGGTCGAGGGGGGCAGAGGGAGGAAGACAAGGGATACGTGGACCGGTGCATCTTCCCCTGAGTTGGGCGCGAGGGGAAAAGTCTCAGGATTAAGGCCCTTGGCCGACTGGGTACGGAGCATGCTGTCTATGGCGGCATAGTGGACGTGGCAAAGGCAGCGGCGCAGGAGGTGAGTGTGCTGAGGAGAAAGCGTGCTGGTGACAAACACATGGCTTGTGGCGGCTGACGAGAAGGAGACAGAAGGAGAGGAAGACAGACGAGGTACATGCCACAGGTTGCCACGGGCAGTGGCGTGCAGTACGACAAGACTAGACGGATGCAACGACACAGTGCCAACACCATGCGAGTGCACAACGTCCATGCTCATGTGGTCAAAGGCACTGACGGACAGAAGGCTAAGGTCAAGACCAGGGACGAAGAGGACATCGGTCTGAAAGACGTCACCGTAGGGACCACGGAAACGAACGACGCCAACACCACGGACAGGCAACACCTGGCGAGAGCCTGCCCGGACACCGAAAACATTGCCTACAGGACCGAGCATACTATAGGCCTCATGATAGGCCGTCATGTGATGCATGGCCCCGAAGTCGATGATCCTGGTCTCAACAGGGTCCTGGACCGGGGTTGCAAGACCACTGACGGTCACATGGAAGCAAGCAAGGGACGCGGACGCGGTGGAAGGAGGTGCGAATCGAGACTGCCAATCGTCAAGCCAAGCAACGCTGTCCTAGGAGGGGGTAGCGGAGACCATGAGAGACGACGAGACAGAAGGAGAAACAGGGCATGACCGTAGCTCAGTCTTAGTCATGCAGGGCTGGACAGGGGAGAAGGAAGTGATGCAACTCGTACTTCCCTTGGGAGGAGGGCGAGGGAGGCTGAGTTGGAGCGCGATGAACTGCTCTAGCTGGCGCTCCCGGGAGGATGGCCCGGGAGTGTAGACGGAGTGTGGGGTGATGATGCCGGAGCCCGGGTAGAAGGACGGCGCAGGCGCCGACGACTACGGCAGTGGTGTCAGTGTGACCGGCGAAGCAACCGGAGTGGTGGAGTTGTTGGATGAGGCGGAGGTGTCAGAGTTGGCAACAGTCGCGGCGGCAGAAGCGAGACGGCGCTCGCGCTCGTGACCCATGGTGGCGATGACGCGCGCCTCATCCGTCGGTAGAGGGCACGTGTACCACCCGTGCCCGGGTTGGCCATAGTTGTGGCAAACCGAGCTGCCAGCGTTGGACCCGGTCGACAACAGCTGCTGCTGCTGCTGCTGACCTTTGCCTTTCTTGGTCCGACGCTTCTTCTTCCCCGAGGATGATGAGGTAGCTGCGGCGAGGGAGGCAACGGCCACGGAGGCGATGGCAGGGGAGGTGACGGCAGGGGAGGTGACGGCCTCCGTGCGCTGGAGTCCGGACTCCAGACGAGCTTCCTCAGTGTGGAGGAAGAGCTCGTATGCCCAGGGCAGGAGGGTGTCCTGGGCCGCCATGGTGGAGAGAATGTCGTGAGGGTAGTGGACAAAGACGTCCAAGTACGCTTTGGTGGCACCGCGCTTGATGGTGAGGAGCGTGGCCAAAGGGGGTGGGGTAGATTTCCCAAGGCGACGAAGGATGTCCTCCGCCCGCTTCCATTAGGAGGTGACCGTCTCAGTCTCCCCCATGTGCAGGGAGTTGAACTCCCGCAGCAAGCGACTAGTCTCAGCGTTGCTCGACAGGCGATGGGGACGAGTGAGAACGTGCCACGCGGCTCTAGGGTCTGGGGTGGCGCCAGCGGTGAAGTCACCTAAGAAGGGCTCAAGGGCGAAGCGGGAAGCCGGAGGGACGACAGGGACGAGAGCCCGGACGGCACGACCAGCGTCATATAGCTGGTTGGCGAGGGTGGCATCATATGGCAGAGTGTAGTATGCCCACAGGCCCTCATCCTATGCTGAGATGCGGAAGCTGAGCTCCCAGCTCCGGAACTGCTCGGTGGCCTGAAGCGGCGGCGGCGACGTCTCAAAGTCCTTTTGCCTGCGGCCGGCACCCAGAGTGGGGCCAAGGACGGAGGTCACTGTCTGCTGCCGGCTCAGAGTCTACTGCTGTGCCAGGTATTGCGTGGCTGCAGACACAACTGGGCTGGCACGCCCTAGAGGGGGGAAGGACGGAGGCGCATTGGGGGCAAATTGGGAAACTAACGGTTGCAGTGCCCCAAGCTACTGCGTCAGGGAGGCAAACTATTGCTGAAGAGCAGCAAGGGGGTCAGGGTTATCGCCAATGACGTCAGAGGTCTGTTGGTGCTGCTACTCCTCGTGCTGCTGTTGCTGCTGCTGCTGCTTCCGCTAGTGCTGCTACTCTTGCTGCTACTGCTGCTGCGCGTCCTGTTGCTGCTCCTGCTTCTCCTGCTGTTCCTGCTGCTCTTGCTGCTGCTGCTACTGCTGCTGCTCTTAGTGCTGCTGCTGCTATTGCTCTTGCTGCTGCTGCTGTTGCTGTCGCTGAAAGAAAGGGGGGTGGGGGTCCCCCCATAAGAAGAGGACCCCTCCCTAGTGGGGCTACCAGCCATGGTGTGATGCCCTTTGTTTTGTTTGCTTTTTTTTTCTCTTTGGGGTTGCTGACGTCAGTAGTGGCGTCTTGCTGAGGGCGGTGGGCGTCCTACCTACCCTTAGGATTGTTTCCCCCTTCCCTTTCCCCTTTCTTTGGGTTTTTTTTAGTTGATGACATTAGTAGTGATGTCAGTAGTGCTATCAACGGCGGTATGCTGACGTCAGTAGTGGCGGTTGTTAGGGCCGCTGCTCCAGCTACTGTTGCTGCTACTACTACTGCTGCTGCTGCTGTTATTTGCTGTTGTTGCTGCTGCTGATGCTGTTGCTCGTGCTATTAGTGCTGCTGCAACCGTTGTTGTTGCTATTTCTGCTACTGCTACTGCGGCTGCTGCTGATGCTGCTGTTGCGGCTATAGTTGCAACAGCAGTTGCTACTGCTGCGAGCTGTTGCGGTTGCTAGGACTGCTACAGCAGTGAAGGCAGCTGCTACAGTAGCGGTGCCAAAGCAGGTGGGATGGGGGTTTTTTCCTCTTTTTTTTCTCATTCTTCCTCGTCTATCACAGCGAGCAGCTGCCCGCTGTCAGTTGCAAGCAGCGGGCTGCTACTTGCTGGCAGCGAGCTGCTGCTCGCTGGCAGCGGGCAGCTACTCGCTGGCAACAGCGGGCTGCTGCTTGCTGCTCGCTCACTACGGGCAGCGAGCACTAGTAGTAGCCACAGCTGGCAACTGCTCATTGCAGCAGCTGCTGTGGCTGGCTGCTGCTGCGGCTTGTTGCTGCGGTTGCTACAACTTGCTGCTGTTGCTGCACGCTACTGTAGGTGCTGGTTGCCGCTGTTGTTGCTCGCTCCTGTTGCGGGCTGTTGCTGCTACGAGTTGCTGCTACAGGTTGTTACTGCTGTGAGCTGCAGCTGCGGGCTGCTGCGAGCTGTAGCTGAGGGCTACTGCTGTTGCATGCCGTTGCAAGCTACTACTTCTGCCTGCTCCTACTACTGCACACAGTGGCTACTGGCTGCTGCTGCCACTGCTCATTGCCGTTGCCTCCGGCTGCCGCTACTGGAAGCTGCTACTGCTGCATGCTGGTACAAGTAACTACACTTGGGTGACGTTGCCACATGCGTCGTCGCCCACAGGTGCTGGACGCGGCTTGTCGCTCACCTCCTCGCGTCACATGTGGGGGTCAGTGCTGCCGAAGAATTTTTGGCATCATTTCCCTTGGCCGAATGGCCGTGGGAAAAAAATCTGACGCCGCCACCGGGCGGGTCAATGCTGCCAAAAAAAATCCGGCAGCATTTCCTCGACACTGGCGCATATGGGGGTCCACCGGCGTTGTCTGGCACCTGTACGCTAGTCTTCTGCTGCTGCTGCTACGCTCTAGCTCTGATACCAAGATTGAAACCTAGGCAACAGGTTGGGGTAGCATGCATTGTCCATGCAGCGTGCGGGCTTCCACACTCGTTGCTTAAGTCTGCTGCCCCCTTAGTCTGCTACTCTACAGATTAGGTCTGGAAGC
This sequence comes from Penium margaritaceum, assembly GCA_023375785.1. Taxonomy (NCBI): domain Eukaryota; kingdom Viridiplantae; phylum Streptophyta; class Zygnematophyceae; order Desmidiales; family Peniaceae; genus Penium; species Penium margaritaceum. Next base: position 22,100 of record SZWC01027336.1, on the reverse strand, counting down.
TCTGGGTTTGTTACTCAGAAGTGTGGGCGCCAGTGTTAGCGCCAGAAAGCAGCTGAAAACTGGAAGTAACTGATTAGCAATGAAGAATGAGCAACAATGGGGAACCCCTCCAAGTTCTAGGCCCCCCCCACTAGTGTAAACGTTGTCACTCAGCTAACAAGCTAATCAGAAAATAGTGCTAGACCTATATTCTGGTCGGCAGGGTTTTCTCGGTGAGCCCTGCCAGACGCCCGACAGCCCAAAACCCAGACGTCGTCCGTTTTGCGTGAAAAGGGGACCAAACCATGATACCAACGCTGCAAGCACAATCGTGCGGTCAGAACCAACTAGAAATATAGCTACAAGAAGTTATGGCTGCACGAACCCACGCAGTGCTTACGACAGTCAACGATGCCAATCAGGGCCATACAACAGAAGACATGGACCCTAGGCATCGGATGATGCTACAGACGCAATGCCACAGCCAGACACAACGCTAGGTGCATGCAGACTGCATCCGCAGTCGCAGTGACTGCCGGCAGCCCGACGAGCGAGGAGGCCTGCTGATGGAGCTAAGCGCATCGCCAGAGGGAGGAGGCTCCAGCAACGGGTGAGTGGGCATCAGCGTGCGTCGGCTTCACCGAGCAACACACCAGTGGCGTCAAGTCTCACCGTCAGTCATCTGCACGCCGATGTACACAAGCCAGGAGGACACAACAGAGTACAATGAGAGATGCACAAAAACCAACAAGGAAAGGCAGGTATGGGTGAGAAAGTGCATAGAAGCTTCCTAGCAAGACGGCCGCTGACAGGGCGTCAGTGCCTAGTCAGACGGTGACGACAGTCACAGGTCGTACACACAACGACAAGGGTTTGGCTAGGAGACACAAGTCAAAGTGTCAGAATGCTTCAATATAGCATATGCAGAGAGGAATGACAACTGAGAGGTCCAGGGCATAAATACCTGCCGCGGCGCACGGCGGGTGTCGCACGCGACAGTCCAAGAGCTGTCCTAAAACCGGCCCAAAACCACTGTTTTGGCCGTAACTCTGCGCACACATGTCAAAATCCTACGCCGTCTGAACCTAGACGTGCAGAATCAAAAGACGCACGCAACGAGTGGTCACATGCATGTATCCATCAACTGACAGCGAGTATACAATGCAAAAACATGCAAATGGGCCTCATGCCCAGTCCGCCGAAAAGCGCCTGCAAGACGTAGAAGGCACAGCAAGGAGTCCCGGTGACATCTGGGGCTCTGGAACAGTGGTCGGTCAGCTCCAGATGGGTAGTCCGCCGCCTGTCGTCGCGCCGGTGTCACCAGGGCCGCCTGCCTCAGGGATCTACACGAGTATGGACACGGCCGAGTGGTCACAGTAGACTGTACAGGAACGGCACAAAGCACAACACTCCCCCATGACCCGATGGTACGCATGTCCATACGTGTGCAGCACTGGTACAACCACATAGTGAGTGACACAGACAGATGAGACGGCAACGTACATCCCACACTCAACCACTGTCACGCACGGGGCGAAGCCCAACAGAACGAATGTCCACCAAGAACTTTTCGCGGGCAAGTGCCTTCGTCAAGAAGTCAGCTCGCTGCAAGTCAGTGCCAATCCACATGATGGAGATCACGCGTCGCTCCACCAGATCACGAACGAAGTGATGCTCAACCGCAATGTGCTTTGTGCGAGCATGAAAAACACCAGAGTTCTCCGCAATGGCGAGAGCACTCTGGTTGTCGCAACGCAGCACAATGGCGGGTACTGACTGCCCAAGCTCAAGAAACAAGCGCTGCAGCCAAACTGCCTCAGCAGCCCTTGCCCCCAAAGCCACATACTCTGCCTCCGACGAGCTACGTGCGATGCAGCCCTGCTTCCCGCTTCGCCAAGACAAAGCGGTACCACCGAGCAGAAACACGTAGCCAGTGCGACTGCGCCCGTCAGG
>SZWC01027336.1:8622-19794 GCA_023375785.1 Penium margaritaceum | reverse complement strand
AGACGGAGGTACAAGGTCACGTCCACTGTCTCCCCCAGCTGTGTAGGGTCATCCACCTTCAGGGCATCCTGCCCATCAGGTGTGAGTGGTGTGGAAGCAGTGGGCACTGCACCAAGGAGATCGCTAAAGCGCTCCCCCACGACTCGTGCGTATCGGGCCTGATGCAGCAACAGTGTCCGATGTCTGCGATCTCGCACAATCTCCATACCAAGAAACACCGATGCAGGACCGAGGTCCTTCATCCTATAGGCGGTCTGCAGGACAGCCTTGGCCTCCTTCACGGCCTCCAGCGACGGAGACGCGATCAGAAGGTCATCAACATAGACCAGGATGGCGGTAAACCGCTCGGGTGTCGGTAGGATGAAGAGTGAGGGGTCTGCCTCGCTCTGTACGTATCCTGCACGAGTCAAGGTGGCAGTGATTTCTCGGTTCCAACACCATGGAGACTGCTTGAGGCCGTATAAGGACTTGCGCAAGCGCCAGACCTTGCCACCGTCCTCAAAGCCAGGTGGCTGAGCCACGTAGATCTCCTCATCCAAAGAGCCATGGAGGAACGCGTTGTTCACATCCATCTGGTGTAGTTCCCAGTCATGCTGAGCTACTACACCGAACAGAGCTCGNGAAAGACCCACTTGACCTGAATCGCCTTCCTCCCAGGGGGAAGGTCGACCAGCTCGTAGACTTTGTGCTCTCGGATAGCGCGAAGCTCATCCTCGCAAGCAGCTCGCCAGGCATCAGCATCCTGCGATGAGAAAGCCTCCCTCAATGTGCCCGGGTCCGGCGCCATAGAGGGGGAACTCTGCGTGGCAAGTGCACACGCCTCAGTGTCTGGCCGGACGGCCACGAGATCAGCTATTGCGTCACAGGCGATATGGAACTCGCGAGTGACCAGGTCGTGCCCTATGGGGCACGCTGGGTGAACCTCTGAAAGCTCAGTGTGGACACTCAGGCCTAAGGCCTTTGTGCCTTGATCACCGCTCGCGATGCTGCGAGAGGAACGTCTGGGTCCAGAACCCGACGCTCGCTGAGCTCCAGAATCCAGTGGTTGAAGGCGACCACCGGGCTCACGGGAGTAACCGGAGGTCGAGGGGCGCACCTCAGGTTTAGGAACAGGTACGACCATAGGGACAGGTACGACCACAGCTGGTGAGGGCTGAGACAAGGCAGTCGGAGATGCCATGCGCGGAGTTACGTGTGTGGGGGACACTGAGCTGGGGATGACAGCGGGCAAGGCTGGCTCGGACACTGAGACAGGAGTGTCTGCCAACGTAGAGACAGGAGTGGGCTAGGCTGGGTCAGACGCCGGAACAGGGGTGCCAGTGGACACAGAGGGTGATGCAGGAGGAGGCGTGGGAGCAGCGGTACCTGTGGGGTGCGAAGCAAGCTGGACAGGCGGGATCTCTGGACCAACGGCAATGATAGCCGGATCATCAAGTGCTGGAGATCGAGAGGGGACTCGAGCGGACACATCAGTCAAGCGACGAATGGTCGCTGGCGAAGAGGTCTCCCCCATCCGCCGAGGACCCTCACTGGAAGGGACATGAGATGCAGAGAGCGCTGTGATCAAAGTGACATCACGGTATGTGAGTGACTCAAAAAATAGCGCGTCACGGGACTCAATGACACGACGGCGAGTGGGGTCCCAAAAGCGCCAGGCCTTCGACCGCGGGGAGATGCCGATGAAGGCACACAAGCAACCTTGAGGAGAGACCTTGGACCCTTGCTGGTCCTCGGTGTACCATACGGAGGCCAGGGATCCCCAGACGCGTGCGAGACGAAGATCGGCACGGTGGCCAAACCAGAGCTCGTACGGTGTAACATGATTCGGAAGCGGACCATGCGGGAAGCGGTTCCAGACCCAAGTCATGTAGGCGAAGCCCTCGAATGCAAAGGACTCTGGGAGACCGCACTCAGACCGCATGGCGCGGACCGCATCCTCCATGGTGCGGTTCCAGCGCTCAAATACACCGTTCTGCTGTGGGGTAGCAAGAGCGGAGACCTGGTGAAAAATGCCGTGCTCAGCAAAGAAGGAGTCCATCTCGCCGAGGATCTCGCCGCCGCAATCCGAGCAAAAGGTATGTAACGTATGGCGAGACTGATGCTCAGCCATCACGAGCCAGAGCCGAACCGCGAGGGCGGCATCGCTCTTCTGACGCAAACTGTAGACCAACCGCATCCGGGTGAAGTCATCAGTCAGCGTCAGAACATACCGGCCCCTCTCGGACAGCGACTCGACTGGGAGAGGACCGAGCAGGTCCGAGTGGACCAACTCGAGGGGCCTCAGCGCTCGGGAACGTGAATCAGGGTAAGTGCACCGGTGCATCTTACCCTGAGCGCAAAAAAGACAGTCGGTCTTGGGTGGCTCCTAGAAAGTAGCCATGTCAAGACCAAGAGCGAGCTGTGTCCGGATGAGCTTCGACACAGTGTCGGAGCCCACGTGACACAGACGTCGGTCAAGCAACGGCTGGTGTTCCGGGGATAGAACACCAGTGAAAAAAACACGACCAGAGGAGGAGGGAGAGCAAGGGGAGGAGGGCCAAGCAATGCGGTACAAATCATCTACGACTGAAGCACGCAGGACAATGCTACGGGTGTCAAGAGCAGTCACAATCGCTGAATCAACGGTATGCTCAACGGAGAGACCCATCAGAGTGCAGGCACGCACAGAAAGCAAACTGAGCTCAAGATCAGGCACAAACAGCACGTCAGAGAGATACTGGGGGCCAGACGGACCATCAAAGCATACAACCCCAACACCGTGGACCGGTAAGGACTGACTAGAACGTGTACGAACAGAACGGACAGTCGTGACAGGACCAAGTACCACAAAGTCACGACGATGACACGTCATGTGGTGGGTGGCACTGGAATCGATGATCCAAGTGCCACCGGAGTCACGACTGGTGAACGTCACTGTACAACAAGCAATAGAACACTCGGCATCAAAGGGACGCTGAGCCGTCAGTGGGAAGGAACGACGTACATCACGAAGGTGAGACTCATGAATCCAGTCAGTGCAGTCAGGTCCATCATCATCACATGCGGACTGTGCTCCCCCACACGTGTCATCACGAGTCACGAGGACGGACGAACAAGCAGTCTGTGATCCACTCGACGATGACAACACACTCGCACCTCCCTGAAAGCGAAGCGCCAGAAGATGACGAAGCTCGGCGATGGTGCGGTCACGTGGGTCTGGATCACTGCTGCTTGCCGGTAAGGATGCAGGAACAGCTGCAGTCGTAGTCGCCGCACGTCCAGAGGAGTGTGCGGTCGACGTGCCGGACACGGTGCGAGCAGCATGGGCAGCCTGAAGTCCGCGAGTGATGCGCTCCCAGTCGAGCGGCTGCTGGCACTCGGTGTAGCGGTGGGCACCTCCACAGTTGTAGCAATGCACGGAGCGGCCACTGCTACCACTGGATGACGACTGCTGCTGACCCGATCCGCGCTTCCTATTCTTCTTCTTCCCCTGGGTAGCTGCTGCAACGACCTGCGTCTGCGTGGGTATAGACGGGGTCAAAGAGGAGGAGGAAGATGAGGTCGTGATGGAGGAAGGTGAGGGTGACTGCAGGAGGGAAGATGGTGGTGAGGCGAGGACTGCTGCAGCGAGCAAAGTCTCCTAATGTGCTAGTGCTGCCTCGCGGGCCGACATCACCTGGAGGAAAAGCTGATGGGCCCACGGAAGCAGCTGCAGGGTGGCTGAGAAAGGCTCGAGAGCAGCGTCGTTGTACCGTGTGAATATGTCGGTGTACTCCAGGCGAACTCCGAGCATGATCGTCCGAAGCGCCCACAACTGTGTGCCCCCTGAGGTCCCCAGGCGTGTGTAGATACGCATGGCGCGTCGCCAATAATCTGCTGCAGGCTCCGCTCGTCCCTGACGGAGAGAGTGGAAAGCACGAATGTGTGACGCACGCATGGCGTGCGTCTCTGCGGCCAGTAGGGACAACACCAGATCCCAGCCTCCACGAGGATCAGCTCCGGTGCCTGTGCCAGCCTCGCCGAGGAAGGGATGGAAGTCAACGACAGTCTCACGTGGCATGGCGTAGAGAAGCCCTCGCATGGCCCAGGCTGCTGTCAGCACCTGTGCTGGATCTGTAGACTGGTATGGGCTGTGGTAGTAAGGCCACACTCCCTCGGAAGTGGCCCACACCTGAAACAGGATCTCCCAGCAGTCAAAGCCATCCTCGCTGATGTACCGTGGAGGTGGTGCCTCAAAGTCCTTTGGCTGCCGCTCCGTGGGGAGAGCAGCCGCAGGCTGAGGAGGGCGAGTGACGGGAAAAACTCCTGGAAGGGGGTGATCACTGGGGAAGTCAGGTTACGGTCGTATCGGGGACACGGGTGGAGGTCAGATACCCGTCTGCAGTTGACGGAGGCCCTCCTGTAGAAGACGAATCTCCCGCTCTTGGGAGTCATCCTCGAAGCCTGGCATGAATGGCTCGTCATCAAGAAGGTCCTCAGGTGGTGGGGAGACCACACCAGGAGGTGAAGCAGGTGGGGCACCTGTCACGGGAACCTGAGCCGAGTGCTGGGTGGAGGCCGCAACGCCGGCAGCTCCCTCAGAAATCCGCAGAGGAGCCGTGGACTGAGCACGCAGGAGCTCAGTCACCGTGCGGATCGCGTCAGTCTGCTCTCGCTGCAGACGACGCATCGCCTCAGGCTGGCTGCGCAGGTCCTCAATGGCCTGCAAGCGAGGGCTCAATACCCCTGAAGAAGAGGAGGAGGGATCACCTGGTCCCTTGTCCTTGTCGTCGGGCGAACTCATGTCGCCGCTCGCTATGGGACGATAGGTCAAGTTTGCCGGATTTCAAATCAGTCTGCATTTCTCAGGGAGTTGAAACGCAAGCAACTTTTGACTTTTCGGTTGAAAATTTGGCTAAGTGTAATGCTGACATCAGCAAGTGGTTGCTGACGTCAGCAGGACCTGATGACATCAGCAACCAACAATGCTGACGTCAGCTCGTCCCCTCCCTTTTTTTTTCTTGTCACGTTTTTGCCGCTACGCGGTGGCGCGCGGCAGCTCCGCGGAAGCTGCGTAGCAGCTTCCGCCCAGCTGCTACTACAGCTGTGCTGTCAGCTGCAGCAGCAGCTATGTAGCTGCGTGTGCAGCAGTGGCAGCAGCGGCTGCGCTGCTGCGCGCGGCGGCTGCTGCTGCGCGCGGTGCTGCTGCTGCGCGCTGCAGCTGCTGCTGGCTGCCGCCGCCGCGAGCTGCTACTGGCTACCGCCGCTGCGCGCTGCTGCTGCTGCCATTGCTGCGCTGCTGCTGCCGCCGCGACTGCCGCTGCTGCTGCTGTGCCACTGCCGCTGTTGCGCTGCTGGTGCCGACGCCGCTGCTGCGTTGCTGCTGCTGCCGCTGCTGCCACGCTGCTGTGGCGGCCGCTGCTGCTGCGCTGCTGTTGCGCGGCTGCCGCCGCCGCCTCTTCTGCTGCTGCTCTGCTGCTGCGGCTGTGGGGGGGAGTGGCGGCTGCACGTCTGCAGCCGCCACACACCTCTGCGTGGCGGTACGCGCTACTGCTGCTGCCTCAGCAGCTGCGATCTCACGTGGTGGGTGGAGTACGCGGACGGCGAACGGCCGTCTCCAACAGGTCCCAGAAGATCTGCAGCAGCGGTGACTCACTGCTGCTGCTCTGCTGCGTCTCTGCTGCGTAGCTTAGTGAGAACTGTCTCACTGCTCTGATACCATGAGAAAGTGCGCAGAAGCTTCCTAGCAAGACGGCCGCTGACCGGGCGTCAGTGCCTAGTCAGACGGTGACGACAGTCACAGGTCGTACACACAACGGCAAGGGTTTGCCTAGGAGACAAGCTGGAAACTATGCAGCAGGTTGGGGCAGCAACGTTGTTGATGCAGCGTGCGGGCTTCCACGCTCGTTGCTTAACTCAGCTGCCCCCTCAGTCCACTGCTCTAGAGTCTAAGTCTGGAAGCTCTGGGTTTTGTTACTCAGAAACGCGCGCGCCAGAGTTAGCGCCAGAAAGCAGCTGAAAACTGACAATGACTGATTAGGAATGAAGAATGAACAGCAATGGGGGACCCCTCCAAGTTCTGGCCCCCCCCCAGCTCTGTAGAGCTTGTTACTCAGTCCATCAGCCAATCAGAAAATAGCTCAGTTCAGGCTGGCAGGTTTTCTCGGTGAGGCCTGCCAGGCAGCCGACAGCCCAAAACCCGGGCGTCGTCCGTTTTGCCTGAAAACTGGACCATACCATAATACCGACGCTGCGAACGCAGCCGTGCGGTCACCATTTGCTCGAAAAATAGTAGCAAGGTGTTATGGCAGCCTAAACCAAGATAGTGCCCACGACGGTTTATGCTGCCAAACAGGGTCATGCAGCACGCGACTGGGACCCTAGGCAGTGCATGACGACGCAGGCACGACAATACGCGCTTGACGCATGCAGACAGTGACTGCGGCGGCAGTGACTGCTGGCAGTGCGACCGCCGAGGAGGCCTGCCGATGGAGCTGAACACGTCGCCAGAGAGAGGAGGCTCCAGCGAACCGCGAGACGACCTCAGCGTGTGTCGGCTCCACCGGACGACACTCCACCGACGTCGAGTCTCGCCGTCAGTCATCTGCACGCCGATGTACACAAGCCGGGAGGACACAACAGAGCACAATGAGTGCAAACAACCAACACTCCCCCATGACTCACAGGCGTAGTGCACATGGGCGGGCAGAGACACGGTCAACATTCAGTCTCCCCCAGGGCATGCAGAGACACAGATAGAGATAAAGAGAGAGCCACTCACGGACGCACGCCAATCGAACTCACAGCCTTCTTGAATGAGTCGCGCTTCAGTGCCTTAGTCAGGAAGTCAGCCAACTGCCGTGCTGCCTCAGCCCACACCACGCTGATGCTGCCGTCATGCAACAATGAACGCACATAGTGATACTCAACATTGATGTGCTTTGTGCGTGTGTGATGCACGCTGTCATTGTCGGCGATGGCCATGGCACTCTCATTGTCACAATGCAACGTGATGGATGGGACAGACTGACGCAACTCGGACAGCAGACGACGCAACCACACACTCTCACACGCGCCTGATCCAAGAGCCACGTACTCAGCCTCAGCAGTGCTGCGTGCAATGCATCCCTGCTTGCCACTGCGCTAGGACACAGCCGTGCCGCCAATCAGAAAAATCCAGCCTGTGCGACTCTTACCGTCCGGACTGCCGGCCCAGTCGCTGTCGGTGTAGCCCACTGCGACAACAGACGGTTGACGGCGGAACATGAGACCTCGCCGAGGAGTCGAGACGACATAGCGCAGTACTCGGATCGCGGCCTCGTGGTGGAGGTGACGCGGCTCCTGAGAAAACTGGGCCAGGAGGTTGNGCCTCAGCAGTGCTGCGTGCAATGCATCCCTGCTTGCCACTGCGCCAGGACACAGCCGTGCCGCCAATCAGAAAGATCCAGCCTGTGCGACTCTTACCGTCCGGACTGCCGGCCCAGTCGCTGTCGGTGTAGCCCACTGCGACAACAGACGGTTGACGGCGGAACATGAGACCTCGCCGAGGAGTCGAGACGACATAGCGCAGTACTCGGATCGCGGCCTCGTGGTGGAGGTGACGCGACTCCTGAGAAAACTGGGCTAGGAGGTTGACGACGAACGCGATGTCTGGACGCGTCGTCGTCGCCAGGAACATCAGTGACCCGATGACTCACAGGTACGTGGTCACGTCAACTGGCTCCCCCACAACAGCTGGGTCAGGACTCTTCAGCTTCACCTGGCCATCGGGCGACATGGGTGAGGATGCGCTCGGCACGAGTGGCAGGTCCTCGGCGAAGCGAGTGGACAGAGTCTGCACATAAGCAGCCCGATGGACATGGAGGATGCCCTCGGAGCGATCATGCTCGAGCTCCATGCCCAGGAAGACTCGGGCAGACCTGAGATCCTTCATCTGGTAGGTGGCGTGCAGCAGGTCCTTGATGCGCTGGATGGCGGCCGTGTCTGGCGACACAATGAGAAGGTCGTCGACGTACACCAGAACCACAGCGAAAGTCTGACCTCGCGGACTGACAAATAGTGCGGGGTTCGCAGTGCTGCGCTGGAGCCCACCACGAAGGAGCGTGCTGCTGATCTCCTGGTTCCAGCACCGAGGCGACTGCTTCAGGCCATAGAGGGCCTTACGCAGGCGCCACACTCTCCCAGTGCCATCTTCAAAGCCTGGTGGCTGCACCATGTAAAGCTCCTCACCCTCCAGTGAGCCATGGAGAAAGGCGTTGCTCACATCCATCTGATGCAGCTCCCACCCATGCTGGGCGACCAGGCTGAGGAGCGCTCGGCTGGTGGAGAACCGGCCAACTGGGGCAAAGATCTGGTCATAGTCGACCCCAGGGACCTGGGCAAACCCCTTGGCAGTGAGGCGGACCTTGTACTTGTCCAGGGACCCGTCGGGTTTCCACTTGCGCCGAATGACCCACTTGGCGCCGATGGCCTTCCGACCTGGAGGAAGGTCGACGAGGTCGTACACGTGGTGCTGTCGGATAGCAGCGAGCTCATCGGCGCAGGCAACGTCCCAGTGTACGACCTCAGGAGAGGATCGTGCCTCGCGTAAGGTGGCTGGGTCCTCCGGGCGTGCTGTGGAGCGGACTGAGAGAGCGTGTGCCTCTCGCGCCCCAGGTGGGATGCGCGCAAGGGCAGCCATGACAGCATGCCGATGCTCGTGATGGAGCATGGCGTAGCCCAATGCGGAGCCCGGGTGCAGATCGGCAATGATGGTCGAGGTGGTCAGGCCCAGGGCCTTGGTGCCAGGGTCCCCGCTAACGACCGTGGGAGTGGAGGAGGCACGTGGAGCCACGGGGGGTCGAGGCACTGTCGAGCGCAATGCGACGGTCTGCACGCTCACCGACGGCCTGGGTCGGAGGCTGCCACCGGGGCCACGTGTGTAGCGTGGCAGGGTGCGCGACGACGCTGAGTCTGACGGGCCAGTGGAGGAGACTGGGGCTGTCGGCCCGGAGAGATTAGCGGACACGACAGGGGTTGCTGGCCCGGAGGGACCAGTGGACATGGCTGGGGCAGCTGGCCCGGAGGGACCAGAGGACTCGACTGGGGCAGCTGGCCCGGAGGGACCAGCGGACGCAACTGGGAAAGCTAGCCCGGAGGGACCAGAAGAGGCGACTGGGGAAGCTGGCCCGGAGGGACCAGCGGACGCGATTGGGGAAGCTGGCCCGGAGGGACCAACGGACGCGACTGGGGAAGCTGGCCCGGAGGGACCAGCGGACGCGACTGGGACAGTTGGCCCGGAGGGACCAACGGACGCAACTGGGGCAGCTGGCCCGGAGGGACCAGCGGACGCGCCTGGGACAGCTGGCCCGGGGGGACCAGCGGACGCGACTGGGGCAGCTGGCCCGGAGGGACCAGCGGACGCGACTGGGACAGCTGGCCCGGGGGGACCAGCGGACGCGACTAGGGCAGCTGGCCCTGAGGGACCAGCGGATGCGAGTGTGTCACCCGGACGCGGTAGGACGGAGGACGGAATCACCACTCCCCCACGCGACGGGATAGACATAGACGAGCCGGAGCGAATGAGGTCGCGAGGAAACAGGTCCTCGAAGAAGAGGGCATCCCGGGACTCGATGATGCAGTGCCGGGACGGGTCCCAGAAGAGCCAGGCCTTGGACTGATGAGAGACACCGAGGAAGGTGCAGGGACGGCCGCGGGGGGAGAGCTTGCCACCCTGCTGCGGGACGGGCAGCCAGACAATGGCGACACAACCCAAGACGCGAGCGGGGCGGAGGTCAGCGCGCTGACCGCACCAATGCTGGTACGGCGTGGACTGACGGGGAAGGGGACCGTGGGGAATCCGGTTCCAGACCCAGGTCATGTAAGCCATGGCTTCAAAGTAGAAGCCCTCGGAGAGACCGGACTCGACACGCATGGTGCGGACGGCGTCAGCCATGGTCCGGTTCCACCGCTCGGAGACACCGTTCTGGGCAGGTGTGTAGGGCGCCGATGTCTCGTGGTGGATGCCGCGGGAGGCGAGGAAAGTCGTAGCCTCACCCATGTACTCGCCACCACGATCGGAGCGAAAGCGGCGAAGGGAGCGGCCACACGCGCGCTCGGCGAGGACAAGCCAGTCCTGGATGGCGCGGGCGACATCGCTCTTGTGCCTAAGACAGAAGACCCAGCGATAGCGAGAATAGTCGTCCGTGAGGGTGAGGACATAACGGCCGTGCTCGCCGACTGACTCGGCGGGGAGAGGGCCCATGACATCCGAATGGACAAGATCGAGGAGGGCGGATGCACGAGAGTCAGACAAGGGGTACGTGGACCGGTGCATCTTCCCCTGAGCGCAGTCAATGCACTCAGTGGGGCACGAGAGAGGGAACATCTCCGGGTCAAGGCCCGAGGCAGGCCGGGTGCGAAGCATGCTGTCCACAGTGGCAGAGTGGACGTGGCAAAGGCGGCGGTGCAAGAGGCGGGTGTGCTGAGGAGAAAGCGTACTGGTGACGAGCACATGGCCGGTGGCGGCTGACGAGGAGGAGACGGGAGGAGAACAGGAGAGACGAGGAACATGCCACAGGTTGCCATGGGCGGTGGCGTGCAAGACGACAAGACCAGACGGATGCAACGACACAGTGCCAACACCACGCGAATGTACAACATCCATGCTCATGCGGTCAAGGGCAGTCACGGACAGGAGGCTGAGCTCTAGACCAGGGACGAAGAGGACATCGGTCAGGAAGACGTCACCGGCAGGACCACGAAAACGAACGACACCAACACCACGGACAGGTAACACCTGTCCGGAGCCCGTCCGGACACCGGAGACATCGTCGACAGGACCGAGCATACTGAAGGTCTCATGAGAGGCCGTCATGTGATGCGTGGCCCCGGAGTCGATGATCCAGGTCGCAGCGGGGTCCTGGACCGGGGTCGCTAGATCACTAACGGGTACATGGCAGCAAGCGAGGGACGCGGACGCGGACGGAGGCGCGAAACGGGGCTGCCAATCGTCAAGCCAAGCAACATCATCAAGAAGAGGGGCGGAGGAGGCCACGGGCGACGATGAGACAGACGAGGAAACGGGACACGACCGCAGCTTAGTCTCAGTCATGCAAGGCTGGGCAGGAGGGCAGGAGGTGATGCAACTCGCACTTCCCTGGGGAGGAGGGCGAGGCAGGCCGAGCTGGAGCGCGATGAACTGCTCCAGCTGACGCTCACGGGAGGAGGGCCCGG